>SJOL01006915.1:312461-384077 GCA_004794785.1 Opisthorchis felineus | reverse complement strand
TCGCAAAATTATTGTCCCCGTGGTGTCAGTGACAGCATCGCGAGTTTACTTATGAATAAATCGTCAAGAAGCGGGACAAGTGGGAATTCAGTGCGACACCTTTTTCTGTCCGCATACTTTAATGTTAATACCGAAATGCATGTCTCTGCTACTGCACCCAGTCAAATAACGAACCATTATCAACTATCCAGTTTTTTTCTTTGGCACTCCCAAAAAATCGAAGATGTTCCGTGCACTCATAATTCTTTTCTGACAGGTTCCAGCACGCTAGCACACCATTTGGCTATAGGGCTGTGAGGATTTTGTGCATTTCCACAAACAATTTAATCGAAATATCAGGGTGCAAATAAAACGATTGAGCTCGAAGTTGCTGACATCTGTGATCTGTATCCCTTTCCCGGCGTGGGACTTGAGGCACGGCTCTCTAAATACCGTTTTCCCTCTCTTAGTTACCATCGCTCTCACTTTCGAATCCTCTGAAGAGACACAATTTTACTGCTAGTGTGGCTAGTCTTGTCCAATAAAACGACTGCAATCTCCTTGCTAGATTTGTAGAGCAACGTTAATGCAATCGTTCTAAGCCTTTTACTCGAGTTACTGATAACGAAAATGACCACAAATTGACTCAGATTCATTAACGGCCAACATTGAAAGGGATACCAAGTCTGGTCGTTGTTCACTTCATAGTATAGTTGTTTAACTGATAGTATAATTGACCGTATAGTTGAAAGTATAGTTGTTTATTGCGGTTTTTAGTACATTTTAAAGTGTAGTTATTGGAACAGTTGTTAAGTTGATAGACCATGCCCTATTAATAAATGTGGGCACACAATTAGGAGAGATTTATAAAAGTGCGGTGGTGGTTGGCGATCGGGATCTACACGAACTGGTTTCATTATATCAGGGCTCATCGTTGCCGGCCTCTGTATTTTCAGAAACTGCAAACTGCACTTAGCGTTTATTGTCTTTTCCACTGATACGAATACCCCTTATAAAAGTTAAAAATCCAAGGCGAATACCCAGAGCTCCGGGTTGACCATGTCTCACGTCCGCTTTGGTTCAGAACTATTCTTCTAAGGAGGACTTATGAACAAAGTTGGCTTTGCTCTGCTATTGCTCATTGCACAGAAAGTTCACAAGCATATTTGAATGTACTAGGATATGCCATAAACAAAACACACCGCAAAGCCTACTTAAACTCCCACCAAAAACCACAGAAGGGTATCACGCTTTTAGCGGCAGAAAGGTTTCAGTGATTTTTAGAACCAAATTCATGGGATGATGGGTTTTCTCGTTCAGGTTGGTTTATAAGACTGTGAAAGTAGAATTTTTTTCCCAGAAAATGTTTGCCCGTAATGACTCTTCTGAGTCCGGCTGAGTATAAATTTAGGCCTTGACCTTTGAATAACTTGAGGTGCATTCTTACGGGTTTTTGTCAGTGTATGAATAGCCGTTAATTTCAAGGAGCTCACAACTGACAGCAGTTTTTGGTATTTCAGTATCCATGCGGACACCGGATTGACTAAATCGACGCAATCAAACATAAGGAAGAAATATCCAACACTAAAGCTGATGATCGGGTAGCAAGTTTAGTTCATCACTGGCACATCCACGGGTTATTTCTATGTGGTAATTTCGGACGAAACTTTTCGTGTTCTGAAGTAGTCCCTGTGGGCAGTCTACATTAGGAGCAAATTAGCACTTCCAATACTTACACTAATGAGTACGTTCCATATGGGTCATGCGACAGATAGCATGCAGTGAACTTTGAGTGATTTTGTGTATGCGCTGTTGATGAGAAAAAGGAATAAAGTGGGAGCACGGAGCTGCTTGTTTGGGACTGACTGTTTAAAGGAACTATGGTAATGCAAGCTTGGAACCAGGATTATGTTTGACTTAGTTCATTGGGCAAAAGAGAACCTGATTTCAGGCAGGATATCACTAGAAAGGATCCTAGGATATCCTAAAAAGGATATCATCATAGAAGGGCGCATAGGAAATATTCATTCATTCAGTCATTCATAGGAAATATTCATTCATATCCTTGAAGGCATCCCAAGTATTTCGGTTATCTGCCATCAAGTTGCTCACCATTTAATCTGTGGTCAAGCTCCGACAGTGAAATTTACTCTTCGACATGGTTACACGAAGGCTAAAGCAATTCACAGAACATATGCGTATTAAAACTTTTTGGATTGCCCCCGTGAAAAAAGGCACATGGCTAAATTCAGCATGGATATTTCGTTCAACTCACATAGGGTACCAAAATTCTAGTCGTAAATTTTCATCAAAGTTTGTGATGCGACCTCAACAGCACTCGGTGAGAGACTGCATTTTCTGCAAGCCATTTTTCTCTTACAAGTTGAACAGTAATCAGCAAGCCTGAAGGAAGAGGGCTTTAGATAATTTTCCATTGTATTTTAGTGCAATGGATTATGAGTAGGAACATTTGCTTTGAGTCTACCTACACACACTCTGCCATATACAGTCTCACAAGCGAAAAGTTACTAGCGGTTTTTGATGATTCACGTAGTGTCTTTATAGAGCCCACTTCCTTATCAAAAGCCAAATTGCCAATTTGCAATCGTGGTAGTGCTTAGGACAGTGCCTTCTTCAGTTGATTGCAATTAAATGAATAATTCAGTCATTTTCGCGCACGTTTTGGACGATTAATTTGTCTCCTTCCAACGGACATGCAGAGGCAATAGAACATTCCACGAAGAACATTGTGCAAGTAGAACCGTATGCCATATTCTAACAAGGGCTGTACATATCAAGCCAAATGACAGTATTGTTGGCACACATGTACCGTGCAAGTATAAGCCAAACAAGTATTGCCTACGAAGTTAACGTCCCGGGATGAGAAATTATGTTAGCGACGTGCAAGATGCCTGAAATCACATTCCATGGGCAACCCTCTCACGAGGGCGAATGACGGGGCATTTGACAAAGTGAAATGCAAATATGATTCCCAAAAACTGTCCAGTCCATGCATGGACGCCCAACCACGAGAACAAACGTTGCACAGAGTTACGAAATAGGTGCCCTCGCTTGCGCATAATAATAAAAGGATAGTGCCTCGTTTTTTTTGAGTAGTAATGTATTGACACGATGGTTCAAGCAATGCGAAAGCAAAACACCTGTCTACTTATATGCTTTTTCAACAAGGCAAGAAAACGATTCCCAACGACACAGTTCTTTGTCAGGTAAGGGTACGCAGAACACAGCTTGTTAAGCCGAAGCGAAGCAGGTGCGCACGTGGCTTTCTGATCAGAGAAGTAAGCTGAGTAGCTGAATGGTAGGAAACTTTATAACAGCGTGTACTGTGTTCACTTTTCAATGTGATGAGAAGGAAGTGTGTAGAGAAAAGAAGTTCTTTATGCGAAAAAAAAAACAATAAGAGGCCGAATGCTAGAGGCCTCAACCCTAGGATAGACCTATTGAAAGCAGAAAAATAACCCAAATTGATGGGAAAAACAATCATCAAATAAGTGGATGTGGTAGTCTCATATAAAGTCAACTAGGCTAAATTTTTGTGAATGCTGCAACTCAGCTTTATACTGAATGATAAACCTGATCGTACAGTGGGAATGCGTTTAATCCCTTGTTGGCTAATGCCTTTTCATTAGACATGAATAGAGAGGTCCAGTTCAACAGGGCTGCATGTGAACCAGAATAATAGCCTGGATGCCATGACTGCAGAACC
Organism: Opisthorchis felineus; assembly: GCA_004794785.1. Taxonomy (NCBI): domain Eukaryota; kingdom Metazoa; phylum Platyhelminthes; class Trematoda; order Opisthorchiida; family Opisthorchiidae; genus Opisthorchis; species Opisthorchis felineus. The sequence continues at coordinate 380,371 of SJOL01006915.1, read as the reverse complement.
TAGCACGGTTCCCTCATGCAAGTCACATGCAAAGCAGTAGATGAGTTTCTGGACATTTGTGACACGTATTCTTAGCCAACTATCGGTCTCGTTCCACATGTTCAGTCCCGTATTTACCCCGACAACTGTGTAGAAAAGGGTTTTTGTGTGGCGGTTACCCCTGTGCTACACCGAATAGATTAAAAGAAGATTGCTCAGCGCAACGCTGAGGAAACTGCGGGAGCATCCTCTCACGTGCTTTAGCAGTAAAGTGTCTGAATCTTCACGCAAAAGGCTCGATCCTCACGGTTTATTTCGTTCATATCCGTTTTGCCCTGTTGGATAAATACTAGATGGTGACTATTTTGTATATCTCTTTGTTGACTTCGGGGTCAGTACAAGGTTACAGTTCCAAAAACAGCATCCATTATTTCTTGTCATGGAAAAATACGTTGGTAGTAAACTGATGATATTACCAAATTATTAATCAGTTATCTAACTGACACGTGAATATACAAGTAATGAATAATTAGGTCACTTCCTAAACATTTCTGTAATAATCAAACAGAAGTTAAAATGATAAAAAATTAACGAAACACGCTACTCGTAAGGCTGATGAAAACTCTTCGATGGCGCACGATCGGTTTCGCCTCATCATACCAAATGAAACGTGAGGCAGCAAATTCACTTGAAGCGAACTTTTATTAACTATCATTTCAGCTGGATTAAGTTGAGTAATCTTTAAGAAAACAAATTCGTATGCAAATGAGAGTAATGGTTAACCCGTTTTGGCTAGACATAGATCCGTCCAGCAGTCCATTCAAAGACTGAGAAATCAATCAATCAGTTTGTTCGCTAATTTCTTCCCTCAGTAATTCACTTTTTAATCCAATTGCTTGAGCTGATCATTCCAGAGTTTTCCTTGGATAAAGTTTCCTTATTTATCGTATACATTATTTGGAAGGAATAAAGTCCACAGTTTAGACGCAACACACTACTCATAGGATAGCTGGAAACTCTTCTGCAGTAGCCCATGATCGGTTTCACATTTCTTGAGGCTCATTAGGTGGGCGCAACCCTGGTCACGCACTACCAGGGTGGCAGCTGGTGGACAATGCTCGCGCGTCATGCGGTCAAAGCGCCCGAAAGATAAACCTGTTATGCCAACGCGAGCTCATTATTGGGAGGACATAGATTTCAATTATTCTTTAAGAGTGGCATGAGAGCTGCGAGATTCGGGGTTAGTCATAGACAAGATATTCCTCTCCGATGGCCCCATGTACTCGTTCCTTACGCGACCTATTCACGTACCCCTTCACATTAGGCTATGGTCATTCTGGCTATTACGAATGATCATCGCTGTTTTAATTCGCAATATTTCAATCTATTCCATCCCAAGGAGTACCATATTTGCGCAACTTTGCACCCATTGGACAAACTGTCGTCTGCAACGAACCAACAAAGAGAAAACTGATGAATGGACGATGAAAATGGACCCAATGAATGTCGAAATCCAATGTTCAAATGAGACCCAGGCCACGACGCAACATAAATTCACAACCGGCCAATGGACCATGGTACAGCTAGACTCTTAATTTATAGGGCACGGCTAAGCTGTTGGATGTGTTCAATACATTGCAGAAACGCAAGCAGAATAGGGACGAACATCCACTCAAAAGCACACTGATGATGCCCCGTCAGGTAGTGAGAAAAAGCCCGCCAGCTAACTGCCAAACTCAGAGGACAGATCGACTGCATGTTGTTACGCTGAGTGTTCTAGTACGATTGTGTTTCCGATTTGATATCTCGTCAGCGGTGCCTTAAAATACCAGACTTTTGGCTGCTCCTTTGACGTGCTGCATTTTCGCTTCTCTAACGTTTACACTTGCGAGTAGGAAGTCAGTCTGATATCGACTCACTTGGGAGTGGATTCTCAGACGTAGGCTCAAAACAGGACGAAGATGGTGAAAAACATTGCCTATCGAACGCACAACGCCTTGAATAATTCTCGCCCTAGCACTTTCGATTTGATGCAACGTGGAGTGTTCACGATTCATAGGTGACACGAATAAATTACTCCTGCTTAAATTAGGTTTAGCGAAGCTGCGTGTGCTACCCTGAATGAAGATGAACGACCCTATAAAAACAGTGTTTTGGACCACGAACCACTCACAGACCCACAAGTTTAAAATTCACAGTCATACTCCTTCCTTTTGCATCGAAAATCACTCAATTTTTGCCGCAGAATCAACAATGCAAATAAGATTTTGTACGCAGGCGGCTCGGTTACTTGCCTTCAGACGGTGAAATCATACTTTTTTAGGCTAGACATCCTGTCAGTTCAATGTTTTCTGACCAAAAGTCGTTAGGGACGCGAGACAAGTTTGTATGCAAGATTTTTTCACATCAGTTTTCACACTCGACACTTATGGTATGCAATCAAGAGAGAAGTTTTTCTGACCATAAATCTTGTCGTTTCTATTCACCGCAAATCATTTCTGATAGAGTAAATTTTAACTTCTTTTTGGGTCAAATTACGCGCCATGAATAAAGGTCTGTATGAGTTATGGCAGATACCCGGTAGCCCGCATTCATAACAAGGCGTTGACCACAAGGTCAGTAGTAAGTTAATTTATAGGTTAAGAAGTGAACAATCGGATACAAACAGAGTTGAAAGCGTTTAAACCTAGCCCAACAAGAGTTTGGTATTGTGTTTTTTTTCAGTTATAAATTTCGGCGTTCATTCAACTAGGTTAGCTCGGACGACAAAAGGCAATTGTTCGCAAACTTATCTGCTGGATGAGGCGATAAACTTTAAATTAGAGAAAGCGAATTCTCAGACAGTCATCAGTGTTTCTGAACGTAATGGAAGCTTTAGTATTTTAGAGGCAATAACAGATGTCACTGGGTGAGATACCCAAGCAACAAAGTTGGGAGACGAAGAGAAACGGATCGCCAATAACTGGTTGGAAACAAAAACAACATCTTGCCTCCCCTTTTTGAAAAACATCTTACCTGAGATTTTGTCCTAGGTAAATAGGATACCAAATGTAATGTCGTAGTGCCTCTCGCGGAATATATTTTCGACTTCGTAGTCTGGATAGCGCTTGTAATAGGTCACTGCAATAGATCACAGAGGAACCTATACAGAGTCCCTCACTTGATGTTTTAGTCAGTATTTTAGGACAGCCGTTCTGTCATTGTTGTCAAAATCTAAGTTTCAACACTGTATAGAACAATATCTATCCAAAAATAGGAAGTTCATTATAATCTCTTTGGATGGAAATGGAGGGGAGCCCTGGAAACCCACACTCGATCAGCAGGGAAAAATCATGCAGAAATCGCTACGGACGATAAAGATATTGAGTACTAAGCCTGGGTTCACACATCCGGGGCAGGATTTGCAGGCCAATCAATCTTCTATAGATACATCAGTAAGGTAGCCTCCTTTTCAAAGTTTTTTGGAACGCAACGGTTATTAAACTTGACAACCACACGTTGTTTTCCACGTTTCTGATTGATGCATCCCTGTCATAAACACTACCTATTTGAAAGGGTAACAATTTTACGTCAGTCACCAGATGATGGTGATGATAATAAGTTCAACACTAATAAACCCTCCAAAAACACTGGAAAACCTGGAAATTCATTCCACGAGTTACCATGCCGCTTCACAAAGAGATTCATCAGTTTTAAAGCCAAAAGACGGTTGAAATATAAGCGTAAAATCCCTCCTTAAAGTCTGAACCACTAGGGGTTTATTTTGTGCCTAGAATCCGCAACACTGTGTTGTATGCTCACTTACCCATTTTCTACTAGGAAACTTTAGGAGGAAATATTTCATCTGGGCCAACTTTTGCACTTGCAACATCCAAAGAATCCCAGCAAACTCAGGAGATGCAACCTGATTTCCTGAATGGTGTTTTTACTTCTCTATCATGAAAGTTAGTGGAGTGGTCTTGGGCGGTGGCTCTTTTTCACATAACAGTCACGCAGCACTAGACGACGATTACATCTACATCGCTAATTCACTGGCGTTTGAGCTGACTCGGCTTACCTTGACTGGACATTTAGCATGGCACCTGATCGGAACTGGTTACACAGCTGCAATAAGGAGAGACTTTGGTAAGTGCATACAACGGCTTTAGACAGGGTAAAAATAATTTCACATCGCTAGCCTGGTCGTTACGAGTCACAGACAATCCAATTTATGATTTTGCTGGCAATATTGGGGTTACGGGGATTGTTCGCTCGAGATTTTGTTCGGTGGGTGAATCCAACCTATGCTGAAAATCCGGGAGCACGGTACAGCTGCTTCCTTAGCATTACTCACCTACGACCGGTAGAAGCTTAACCTTTCCAGGTATATTCGTGAGACTCGCGCTGTTGATGGTTCGCAATATGGATGAGACAGCTGCAAAATTCTTCTCAGCCTTTCCGCACCGTTTTATTTCAATTCTTAGCTTGGGACCCTTGAGATATTGGAGAACGAGCCCGACATCTAACATCTAACCGACAATCTGAACCCACGTTACCGCTGGATTTCTCGTCGTAACCGCTGACTGCACCTCTTTATACATGGTTACGTCACAGAATGAAATCAAATTAATTCGGTCATTAGCACGAAGATTGATGCGAAATGAGCTCAGGAAACATTGTTAGCCAAACCACGTTGAGTGTAAAGCCACCCACACGAGTGAAAATCAAGATAACCTTGGATCTGAGGCCCAAATTTTCGAAGTATCACATTTGATTGGAGTGCCAGAGGCTCAGCTGAACGGTGGAGCTAGTCAGGTTTTCTAAATAGTTGCGCTCATTTCGTAATGCTGGTCGAACGATTAACTGAAAATCCTTTGGTGCAAACCACTGCGGAAGGCTATTTTTATTTGGCCGTTGTACTATCCTCAATTTGAAGTGCAGTTAGACGGTGTGCAGCAAAAACAAACAGACACCGATTTAAAGGACAGGTTTAACCAGGATCGGCGAATAGATTGGTAGTCTCATGATGTACAACCAATGAGCACACTTGAGCTATCAGTATTTGAAAATTTACCAGATTGACATGACTAGATGGCATAAGAAATTCAGTTCTTATTCAAAACTCCAGATAAATTTGCATACCCTCTCTAAGTACACACTGGCTACTTATAATCAGTGTGCAAGTCTTGACCGATAAGTTTATACGCAGCGCTTCTGAGTGCATAGCTGATTCACTAGGAATGAATAAAAAGCGAAAAAAATGCCACTAAAATCTCCTGAAACATCCAAAGATTTAAGTTTTATCCAACTATAGCAGAACGCAATGAAGGATAATCGCCTGTCGAAAAGACCTTGCGTTGCCCCCCATAGTTACTAATTCGTTAACTGAATAATTTGAAAGCATTTCTATTCAACAGTTTTCTCTGGAAAAACAGTGTCGATTCCCACAAGTTTGTAAGTAAAATATGACCTTCCTAAACCTAGAAAGAGACAAGAATATTAACGTGTTTGTTCACCTTAGTGAGCTTATTTTAAAGTGTACTTATCAGGGTCTTCTTATTCCACGAGCCATTTCCGCAGCCTAAAGCATTCGTGCAATACACGATGAGCGACACTCAGAAATTACGTGTTAAACTGTGGAAAGTTAATAAGTTCATACCTACTGTATTGTCAAGCAATTCGTGGACTGAATTTGGCCTTCTAAGCCGAGATTAATTAATGATGTTAATCAGTTATGAAATCCATCAATTTCTGATTTATGCTCAAGATTTCACGAGGTCGTTTGTTAATTTCACCTCACAGAAGTTGACCTTAAGTCGAACTCTCAGGACAAATGTCCTGATCTGGTTAAGCGAAAGATGTTTGATGCAAATGAGCACGAGTGATAATTCGAATTATGTCGAGTGCTACTGACTAGAAAATCGATAAAAGTCAAACAGTGCTTTGTGTAAATCGACAGCAACATAGAAAATTAAAAACCGCTTACACTGACTACGTGAATGAATAATGTAACACTATGAACTCAAACATAAATAACGTTATCAAAACAAACCGGCACTAGTGTTGGTAAGAATAATCCAGATGCTGATCAGTTTGGGGACAATTGTATTGAATTTCAAGCAAGTAGGCGTTGTATGTAACATTTGTATGGTGAAAATACAATGCAAAATAGAAAAACTGACTACCCTTCAATTCAAAATACAGTAGTAGCTTTGAAAGATCTTTTTTCCTCTTCTTTCCCTAAAGCACTCTGTTCCGCTGAGCAGCTTAAACAAGGCAGAAAGGACAACAAGGTTATGGAATAAATTCAGTTTGTACACTCTCATCCACCGCAGAACTTGTCAAATAACATAAAACAACATAACACAGTCTACGACATTTATACAACGTGACCTGTCAGTAAAACCAAGGCAGTTCAGAGTAACCCCGTGGGTCTTTCTGCGCACAGAGGACAGGCTTGAAATGATTTATCAATATGGCCTCGAAGAACTTCAGACTTTGTGACCACCTGCTTCGAGCTAACACCCAGAAAGATGAGTTGAGTTTAACTCAGTGACCAGTATCGGTTAGATGCCTAGCGGTTGACGATTTGGCCCTGGATTCGACCAGCGTTGGGTTAGGGTTAGCTGATGTTGTACGGAGCTTGTTGGGCACGTGCTCCTTCGATTGCGTTTCAAGCCTCTTGTCAGTTCCACCGATAGGTTTACCATCACAACTACAGGTGGACGGATGAACGCAATGAAGTGTACATGAAACTAAAGTCGGCATTTCGACTGGTGGCTGTGGCTTAGCCCCAGTGTGCTGCATTGCAAGTCCGGTGCAAGGAGACGCTTAGTGTTCAGTGAAATAGGCTTAAAGCGTGGTCATCAGTTCAAAGGATCCTATTTGGTACTATGGATGACGCTTTCGGTTTATCACTCGAACCAAGATGCATTTCGATGAAGCTATCAGCTATTATACCACAGTATACCTTTCAGCAATTCAGCTTCCTCCGGGACTACATCCGAGATGCAATTCCATCTAGCTCTATGAAGTAAAGCCATGAACAACGCAATTTTTCAGCGTAACGGACAGAAACTTGTGAAGTTTAGATACTGCCCACTCCACGTTGGTTCCCAAAGTACAGAGCAAGATCTTGTACCACCCGTATTTCTGGTAATCATGAAGAAGCTTTCCGTCCTGCTCAAATTTGCAGATGAATACAATGTTCTGGTGGAGATTGTTAAAATGGAAGGCGGGTGTTCTTTTACTGCTTATGATGAGTAATAATATCATTCAAATATCTTTTACAAAAGGATGTTTGTCAGCTTCTGTTGATTGGTAAAGTTTGTTGATCAAAATATCGGTCCCAAAGTGCTCTCTAAAGCCACACCATTAAATTGCTCAAAGCTGTTCTCTGGATGTACGGCTTGACGTTTTTAGTACACAGTAAAATGAGATCCTCAAGAACACGGATGGGGAGTTTTGCGAGACCTGGTTGAGATTCCAGCTAATCGCTTAAAATATTCAGTTTCAATAAGGGAGGCGCTCGCAAAGAGTGAAACACATCCAATGAACACAGGATTTTCTGAGGGATATCTACATGCCCTGGGAAGGGTAATGGATCATAGTGCTTTTCAAACAGAATTTTGCGAGAATTATTCTGGCAGGTTAAGGAATTTGTACCAGCTATTTAGCTAGTTGATGTTTAGATTGAACTATACATACCTTGAAAGGGACGAACGAGTACAGTTGGCTTGTAAGTATTTGGGAGTCCAGAAAGCTAAAATAAATATGGACCGACAGGCTTAGGCATAGCAAACACAGTCCGAGAGATGAACCCATGTAATGAATGATTCCATAACTCAGGAGTACTTTGTTCCTGGAGAACGATTTGGAACTACTGGCTGGAACTGCGTTTATTTGGACGAGTGTTCCGTTTTGTTTAGAATAACAGGGCCGAATCCCTCGTCTCAATTCACTGCAGTGACACTCTATTCTCTCTTTACCTCCTGTGTTCTTTCGACGAGGCACATTTTCGGTATATCAGATAGGATAATAAACTATCACTGAAATCAATCGGTTCTGTCTTGTATCAGTTTTCATTACCAGGAGACGTAGGTTGAACTTCCCTGAGTTGGTCAAATATGTAACAAAATTCTACTCTTGTGCAGATGTGCTCAAGTTTTATGGGCGGAATTTTAAAACAGAAACTTAGTGATAGTGTTGCAAATTGTAGCAGATTTAGGTTAACATCCAAAAGTTTTTCTACATGTTTTCTCAAGTTTAACGAAAAGTCATTTCTGGTTTCAGCGTTCCCCGTTTCGTGCCACTCAGGAGTGGCACGAAATGGCCCTGTGTTTCATTCTGGGTTTCCAGCTTTGGTTGGTAACGTATCGGAATCAGCGTCATCAAAATTGACTGAATATTTGTAAAACCGCGGAAATTCCGTTTTGAATCTAACTATCTAGTAATCCCCCATTGGGTTTGTCTCTTGGTCAGTTTACCCCAGAGACTGTGCCAAATATCTCCAGTTTTGAACAAGTTTTGATTGTTGCATCAAAACACGTCGCTCCAGTTGCTCAGTGACCTAAATAAAGCCAGTCAGTGCCATTTTCGTTTTCTTTCCTGTTTTGAGCTCATTCGTTAAAACAGCATCATTGGGATCTCCACCCGTGTCTAGCTGCATTAGATACACATAGTGTCGTGCTCCTAAATTGTTATCGACCAGTGATAAGAGACCGCAGTCTCTTGTGTAACAATCCCAAAACCACCCAAAAAACAGTGGCACTTGAAGATCAGCTTACTTCTTTGATTCACACAGTCCCAAGCACACAATGCTAGTACTCTGCAGCACAAGGTCTACTAAGCTTTTCACGAATGTGTGTCCTAGTTTGACAATGGTCGTACAATGACAGAAGGCTTGCCTGACCTGAAGGAATAATTATTTATATCCCACTCCCAAAAGGCTGACCACTGTTGCCTTCATAACCTGGATGGAAAAAGCGGACTACAGCGTGTTCTCATTGAGACGGACCGCAGGCCGGCACATGGTAACAAATCAGAATCGCCATAGCAACAAACAGGTAGTATTTTATAAAGCTAGTTGGGAAATGTGCTGCGGCTACACAGTCACCGTCTGCCACCTGTTCCACACTCAAAAACCGCGTCAGGAAACAGGCCTCGTCATGGTAGCACGAAACGTAAGCGTCAAGGTTCGAATGAACGATGGTGGGAGTTCCGCACCTTCTTGGCTGGCACGTACGTGATTCTTGTGGCGTGCGGTTGGAATGTCCACAGGATACTACACGTAAACCGTCTTTCTGGTAAGAATACTGTTATCCCTTAGCCGGACTGTAAACAAGCCCTTGTTTTCCGTTGTGTGTAGGGCTTCTGTTATGTAAGAATGCCAGTTTGATGCTGCTGGCGGTACTTTTCTCAAACGTGTTGTGTAGATGTGTTCAGCTGAACGTTATGGGAAGTTGTGGGTACGCTGGTCTTGAAAAATTCATCCAGGAACATTGATAATTCATGCGTTAAGCCACAACTCTTCTCATTTCTTCTGAGTATTCGTGGGTATTCTTCCATAATTGCTATTTGTCGCCTGGGCATCACTATTTTTCACTGATGCGTCACCTTCGATGATTATTCTGATTCATCCAGTACACAAAACATCGTACATTAAAATCAATAAGCGATGTAGAAATATTTCACGGTGAGCCACACGAGTACTAATGTCCAAGTCGAAAAATATCATTGCGAAGGTGAGGATTAAACTGGATGTTATGCCGTGCTATTTAATGAGGGTCTCGATCCAATGTAGCAACAACAACATCATGGATGTAAATTTGGTCTTCTACTTTAACCGAAAAAGAAGCAATCTGGGAAAAATCGGTGCACTGATTTGCATCCTGAGCTTAAATTTTTCAAAACTGTCATTCTGTTCTTGGTATAGTGATGATCATAGAGTTGACAGCCTTTCTTTGCTGGGTCACATCACTCCACCTTAGCAGAATTGGTGGTCTTTTCAAGGAGGTGGAACATAGATGAAACATCCATAGATGTAACATCTCAGGATAATCTGGTCAGAAATCCTTGCCGTAAAACTTCATTTAGCCCCTCTTAAGGCATCAAGATGCTAACGAAAGTCTGCGAAAGTGCTCCTTAAACATTCCGGAGCAGTGGATCGGTTACGTAATTTCAATAGAATAAAGGACCAGATAGCAAATAGCAAACATTCTGTCAGACACTAACGAAAGCTGTGATCTTTCCACTACTTATATATTATAAGTGAGCCTCATAATATTTAAAGGAGCAGCTGTGTTTTCGACGCCGACAGTATATTTTTGATGTTTTGGTTCAATAAGGCAAGCAGTAATGTTGATAAAATGCAGAAATAGTTCATCTACTTAGATTTACTGACAATTTTACAGAGAAATTCTCACAAAGATATGCTAATGAACACAAGAAACGATTTGGGAGCCAAAACAGCTTAGATAGTTGGCAGAATTAATTACGGATACTGTATATTACATATATGCACACGTTCACTGTCTATCCTACTAACCGGCTAAACAGTGCAAACAACGTTTTGTGTCATTGTAAGATAAACCGACTTCCTCCGCACTTGGTACTTTCTGTGGCTCACTTCCAGAATAACACGATATATTCAGAAGTGGCTGACTGAGTCTGTATTTTGTCGCGTATACTATTCTCTACAGTGAAGGTCTTTGGTATAGAATATAGGCTGAATAGCTCCGGCAGTGTAGTCAAATTTTGAGCTCTTCCCCCATCTCGGAAGTTTCGTCACGGTTTTTAAAAATTCTGAAACCTCTAAAAGAGCCTTACAAAAATAAGTATAAGAACAATTAAAGTGTCCAAGGTATAAACTAGGCTTGGTAACATGTCGAGCTTATTGAGCGTATAAAAAACCTTGGTTTTTCTCTACATTCCACCAGCCCTTCAGCTCGTGTATTTACATAGGCTATTCAAAATCATATCTAATTTGAGATCCACCGAGAGTTCCAAAATGTTTATGAAAAACCGCTTTCATTGACGCGAAAGATTTAGACAAACCCAAAATATAAATCAAGATACACAACCACTGAAGTTCCACTAACCTGGTTAACATTTTGAGTGTTCTCTCGTCAACGTTTTAACGAATAAGTCAGGAAAAAATTCGGGTTTGTGGAATTTTCGTTTTACACTGAAAAGCAAAAGGCGTTTGTATCTTGATTATTATTACCCACAAGTGACCACTGATAAATGTATTCGGACGACCGACTGCGAAAAGCAGAAACTGAGGTGTGGGAAAGTTGGAAGAAATGTTTCAGCGGTAACAAATGTGAACAAGATAGAACCGGTTGTGAAATATCCACGGGAACTTATTTCTAATCAATAATACTTCGTGGAAAGACAGATTAGTGTCAGAAGTGTACTTTGTTTGGCAGAGGTGGAGGAAAACAGAAATATATGCGGGTCTTTTGCATTTGTGGTCTTCGTCAGGCACCTCTGAGCATCATTTGTCTTTGGTATCATGGTGGTAATTGCTATGTTGGTAGCTCAGCTAGCGTAGATGATCGTTGGCTTGTTCGCTGAGCTGGGCAGTTTGATTGCAGACGTGGTTGTGCCAACTACCGACCCATCACCACACACTAATGATGTCACCTCGATTTGTGATGAAGCGTTTGCAATCAAATTGCCCAGCCAACCGAACAAACCAACGGCCATAGTGGTAATTAGATGCAACAACCTAAATCCGCAATACCTTCATAAAAATCGGACTTCATTATTACTGTTTTTCGCAAATGATTGGAAAATACTGTAAGGGTGATGCATAATCCGACCACGAATTTTGTTTGAATAAGGCTGGCATCCCAAAGCCAAGGCCGGGTAATAAAACAATAAAACACCTTCCAAGAAAATAAATAACCTATTAAACACCATGAAATTTAGTACAGTGTATATTCCATGAACTGAGCTCACAGCCGCAGATTTCACGGCTTTTCTTCATTTAATCGCAACTGACAGCTTATTGCATATTAACGTTCTTGCTTACCATAAAAGCAAAATCCTAAGTTCTAATCATTCTTTCGGACAATCGGCACTATCATAAAGAATTGTAACAATGGCTGTAACCTCCAGTGTTTTTGTTACCTGGGGGGTGTGTTTGAATCAATTAAGGCTTCTGTTGTATGAGTTGAAACCCGAATATAGCCAGTGCAAGCCTCGCAGCACATCAATTAAACTTTTGCCTAGTGGATACTAATATTTGGTCAAGAAATTTTCGAACGGCGACGATAAAGAACGATGTGGACATCCATAGGTAAGCAACCAAAACAAAAGGGAAGAAAACAAATAAGGCAAACTTATGAGTGGTCACGTCCGCTTTCTCCGCATAACTTGACATTGATGAGTAGTGCTCCTCCAAGAAAATAAGCCGCGATATATCAAAGATCGTACCAAATGAAGCACAAGGTGGCCTTCGCGAAGCTCATTTGAGTAGAGAACACCGTAAACATGAGATTCGGCTAAGATTCAGTTGAGTCCGTCGTTAAAACCAAAATGGTTTACAAATTACTGTACTTTGCGTCATTGACGAACTTGTAACGTGCGACTGGTCCTCACGCTAAATCGAAATGAACACTTTGTCGAATAAATACTGTATGCGGTTTAGGTATTTTAGAATTGAGTATAATAACTCTATTAGGAACCACTTCAGCGCACTTCAACTTACTCGCTTAGTGTAACATTTGACATTACGTAAGGAATTAGATTTTGCACACCTATGTTCCGCACGGTTGCTGAATACGAGCGAAAACCCCAAATTCTTCACCAGACCGAGGTGAAGGCTGCAATTTTAATGTTCTCTACTTGATGTTGTCTCTTACAATCTTTGGAAACTTGGGCCTTTGATTTCAGTAGAAAAATATTTTTAGAACGTCAGAAAAAGGCACTGAAACGTGCTATTTTCGTTAAACGCTAATCGATCAAATGAGACCGCTTCCTCACCATGACAACGTTCGACTCAGTATCTTGTATGTGACCATGCATAAATTGAGCAGATTTCTGAACAAAACAGTTTTTATCCGATGGCCCTTTCATTTTTTTGGTATTTCGGCCTACTGCTAGAATAAAGCATGTATTCTGCAGGAAATCTTAAACTGAAGCTACAAGCGGTATTATCGACTCTAACTTAGCTGTGTTGCTCACTCAAATTTGCCAAAGGAGATAAACTATTTTCCACTGCGTTGGGAGGTGATAAAGTGATCCTTTATACGGTGCAAAGTATTTCGTTGATTTTTACTGACAGAGCCCTAGAAATGTGGATTCATGTTTCATCGTATTCGTCACACGCTTCTGGGTGACGAACTGTCTCACCAACGGAGGCCCCTTCCGGTAAACGCATCTCTTTGGTATGAGGAAACGCTGAATATTAACTGCCTTACCTTATTAGGACTACTTCGCATTATTACATCTTCTCATTACCCAATGGCTTTTGCGATTTTCAGCACATATATGCGGTCATATCTCTTCCAAACAAAGTATTTTGAGAGGGGCTAGAATTCAGTCAAGTTATGCCATTCATCCATAGATATAGGGTAAGTGGAGACCTAAGCATTGTTGGTCAGGACTGCTCCAAGCATCGTCCACGGTAGGAGAAGCTTGAAAAAAAATATTATTTTCATGTTTAAAGTTCTGATAGTAAGGAATTACATCACCAGGTTTTGTTTAGACTTACCACAGGTTTTCACAAGCCCTTTAGTTTCACACATTTTTTGAGGCGCGGAGGGAATCTCGTTGGCCTTTAGTTTACTGTAATGGGCTGAAGAATAGCTAAGTTTTGTACAAAATAAAGCCATTTACTTTAAAGGGGTGACATTTGTTTTTCTTCTTGAATTCTATACCTTGAATATCGCACCCTACGATGAAGTTACAGGACCTTCAATGCTTTTACCTTTATCGTAATGTGGGTTCATTTGAATTGTTCCCGGTCAACAAGAGACATATTTCAGCAGGCAGTTTACACGACCAAAATCTAAATGAGTGTGTGTAGAACCTTAGAAATTCATCAAAGTGAGTGCAAAAATACTATTAGAGAACTCCCCCTTCGTTCACACGGGTTTGGAGGATAGTAACTTAGCATTGTGCTTGAATACCCTTGTAAGACCTCTCAGTATACTTTTAACGGGTATGTGGATTACACTGTGATCAAACCGCCTCAATTCTTGTTTAGCTGCATTCATTCAATCCATTTTCCGGATCCCAGACTTTCACATCCTTATACGCTTGCTTTTTTAGGCCACACTACGGGGTCTTTGTGGCGTGAAAAGTTTGATGAACTTGAATTTGATTAAGGAAACTACTCACGACCAATTTCGCCCTTCTTGGGGCTCATCAGGTAGCCACAGTCCCCGAGTTTCCATCAACCTTATGTTCTACTTGAACCAAATTGGACTGTTTTCGAAAAATACACTCAGTTGCATATCAATTTGGTTTTCACGAGAGACTCAGGTAGTAGTGAGCAGTTTCCTTTATGAAAGTATACTTGGATCTCTCGAATATCGTGCCAACTGAAACGTAAGACGGCCTGTGTGCAGCACATTCAGTTGAAGAATATCATAAACGAGAGATTCAGTTGAGTCTCTCGTAAAAACCAAATTGATTTGCAAATGAGTGTATTTCTCGAAAACAGTCCAATTTGGGTTCAAGTAGAACATAAGGTTGATTGAATTTGATTGGTCCAAATCCTTCACGAGGGGTTAGAAAAGCCAGAGTTTACTCAAATGTTTCTTCAAATACTGCTCATATACTGAAATATTTTCTGTCATTCGCATAGCTTAAAAAAGAGGCCGATCCAAGAAGAAGCCAAAATGTCAACTGCCCCAAAGTGTCGCTTCTTTATAGGGATAGCTTATGCACATTTTTTGAATCAACTCGTGGAAATTCGTTGTGGGCTTAAAGTTACCAACTGTACTTTCCATCTATTGCCAAATTATCCAGGCAGTAAGATATGCTCTAACATGTTTTCAGTCAGCCTTATGTCAATATAGACTGCTAGTGACTTCACATTAACTACAGCTACTCCACGGCAAAACCTGAGTTTTGTTGGAAGAAATTTGCTGTTGTGAGTTCTTGTATTTTCCTCACTTAGGCAGTTCCTGAGAAAATAAACTCTAGACCGACTCGGCTTTTCATCCGGACCGCGATTCTGTTAGAAACGCAATGGAATTTGCCTCTTTTACTACTTGTTAGCCGTCCGATGAAACATTTGTTGGGCAAATAGCTCGCGAATAGAAGTGAAACCTTCAATCTGCACAGCTGTTTTTAATGGAGGAGCAGCAGTGTTCTTGCTGCCCCAATATTCCCCACTTGGGATCAGAGAAAACATACGAAATTAGTACCAGATATCTGTAACCACCTAGTAATTGGTATGCAAAGCTATCTTTGTATAAGTCTAGACCTGAGAGCTTTTTTGTTGCTAGCTTAAGAAACACTTAAAAGCTGAGGTTATCTTGGGGCCTTTTTACGATGTTTCTGAGTAACAAAATGACTTCTGAAGTATAACTTTTCTTCCACGTCAGTGTTTCTATCTGAGAGAATGCGTTTGTTGTTTAAAAAAGCCCAGTGATGTTTTTTGCCTCAAGTACTTTCACTGATATTAATGCCTATCCTAGAAGACGATACTTTAATCTAACTGACCTCTCCGGAAAAGCGTCGTTTTTAAATGGTTTCAGCTCATACGTACCACGTCGTTTGGGACCAAGTTTTGGATCCAGTTCTGTTTCAATCACCGCTCTACATCGGTTCCAGTAAAAAAATGTGTACTTAACTGATTGTGTCTTTATGTACAGTCGATGTAGTCTCAAGTACATCAAACTTTGTTCACATCCGTCAGCCTGAATAATCGGATGAGCTGGTTCATTAGCCCATGCAGCACTAATGAGGTGTTTTGAATTGAACGTCACATGTGTGTCATTATCTATTTATTCACTTGGTAGTGACAGAACACTTGCTGATGGTGGATGCGGCCTAAGTTATTATGGACAATACCTATACATCAAAAAAATTCAGCAGAAACTTTTAACTAGTGAACTACAAGCTAACTATCTACACAATTAGTGCAAGAGGAAATAATCAAACTCAGTACTTTTCCACTCAGATATGTGTGCGTAATGCACTAAAGTCCAAAGCCTATATAATTAAATTGTGTACTATAGTTAACTGTAGAAAAGTGTGTGAAATAAACCATGAACATTTCCGGAAATCAGTAACCTTATTGGGTGTTCCGCAAGGGCCTTTGACGTGCCAAACGATTCCCTGGAGTCACGTGGATAGACGGCCTCAGTAAACGACTCTATTGGCAGGGCAAAACAGCCAATCAGGTCCCAGGAAGTTTCGCTTGTTAGCAGGGTAACAACCTAAAGACTGACAAAGTCATACACGTGCCCGGAGGCGGAGTTTACGGCTGTTCAGCATGTATTCAGGGAGTGGATTCCAACTAATTAATCTGTGTGATTGAAACAAACATCTTGTTGCCTACTTGTTTATAAATAGGAATATTTCAGTATTTCTACGTCGCGTCCATAAATTTATCTGGAATTATTCATGACGAGTTCACCCCAACAACCGCAGAGGTGGAAGCGTCTGGGCAGCATAAATTCTTTGGATGGCCTAGCTCGTAGTACTATATCTCTGGAGGTACCAGAGGCAAGGGTCTGTCGTGAGGCGCGTGAACAAAGCAGAAAAGAAATGCACGTATTGAACGAGAAGCTGGCATCACAATTGGAAAAAGTGAGTACAAATAGTTCCTCAAAACATTTCAACGACCGTTTGCTTCCCTACAACCAGGTTTATGAAGATAAAAAATGGTGATATTTTTAAGGATGCTTTACATTAAATTTTGTGATATCCATTGCAGAACCAGCTATTACACTGGTGACGGTAATGAATTTCGAAAGGCTATCTTGTCCACTTGCTATCGCGTGCCTGATCAAGTATTCTTAAAACTGGACATGGAGAAATTGAATTCAAGATGTTTTGTTAGGCATCAGCGAAGGAACTCAGAGACAAATCAGATCAATAAACGTCTGTGTAACTCACTAATTTGCAATAATTCCGAGCTCCAAATGACCCTGGCTGTCCATAGACTGGCTGGTTGGCTCAATGCAGTGGCCGAAGTCGCGGGAAAGTAAATAGCCCATAAACAAGAATCAACTCCACCAACATCAATATATCTATATATATATACATATAAAGAGAAGTCTTTTAATAGGAATCAACCTTGGAACTTGGTTGAAGTGGTCCATTCTGGAGAATACCTTTATTTAGAGGTTTTATTTCCTGCACTGACGTGACAGGTGAGTGGTCTCAACTCATATGGGTTTGTATTTTAATTTATTCTTTCACTACTGGGACTAGCCCAAAACATGGTTTTCTCAAAATGAACAGTGAAAGGGATTGACCTTTCTCGTGGTAATATAACATTGTGCCGTTCCTTATCATCAGCTTCAGCTGCTTGTTTGTTCTTCTTTATGTGGAGAACAACACCTCCTGGAGATAGCAGTGTCAGCATTCATCCAAACATCACCAGATGGCACGATGACTGGCCTTTACAGATTGTGCTGAATTACACAGCTGGATTTCAAACAGGGTGCTCTCGGCATTTTCCCTACCATTTTCCTACACTTCCGTCATCAGAATATTCTATTGAGGACAAAGAACCTATTTAAAGACCAGCTTCAAAATATTTTCGCAGCGGAACTACTCACAAGGTTGCTGGAAACTTTTTCAAAGCACACCACCGGTTTCGTTTTTCTTCCGGCGCAATTTCTGAGTTTCCGTCAGTCTTATGTCATACCCAAATGGCATGAAGTTAGTAAAATATACTCATTCGCAAGGTAGTACTGAGTAGTTTCATTGAAGAAAACCTACTGGGGTATCTCGATCCTAGTGCTAATTGAAACATACGCGGCCGTTGTGCAGTATATTTAGTTGAATACTTTCACAAGTGCGAGATTCAGCCGGGGTTTCGTTTAGTCTCTCGATAAAACCAAATGGTATTGCAAATGAGTATGTTAGTTTTAATGTGGGTATACCTTAATACCAAAGCGTAATCAAGCGAAATTTGGTTGCAGTAGACTTTCAGAGAATGTACTAAGCTAGCGCGCGATCATACAGCTTGTAGTGGCGTTCGAGACCGAATACCTTACTCTAAGTTTATCTGCCTAATGAAAGTTCACGCGAACTGAGTCACACAAGATCTATGAGTATACCTTGGAGAAGGAGCATATCATTTCTATTGATGTGATCATCTAAGAACTTAGGTGCTTCAGCCAAATTGCTGTCCATATCACTGAGCTTTCGTCAAGTGGGTGAAGTCGCAAAAACTGTGAAATGTTCTTAGCGTTGACTGAAAAAAATTATAGCACGCATCTTGCCTCACTGGAATAAGTAAAGCCAAACTGTCAAACCTATTACACAGTACCAGAACAGTACACTATGGTGCTCGATAGAACGAAACTGGTCTTTTGAAAATTCTGGCTAACCATGGCTGGACGGAAGTCAGTTGTCATTCTGAACTGTACTTAACTCAAACTGCTTCGCGAAAATCTTTCCTGGTTGGAGTTGCCATGCCATAACTGCGAGTTATATTCCACTCTTCTTTTGGAGCTTATAATTTCACTCAATAAGCCGATGGTATATATCATGGGACCGGGAAGTTGAGTGATCTGATCTTCTGAATGATATTTATTTAAGAAGCTGTCCTGTTACGACCCCTCAACAAAGATTGGCCCAGTATCCCAGGTTTCTACGCATTGCAACAATGCTTCCTCAGACTCACAGACGCGGCACTCATTGTTTGTCAATCAGAGAATACATACATCTTTCTGGCATGTGATCAGTCTGCGTCTGTCCTTGTGGGATCAATATTTAATAATGAATATTTGGTCAAAGATGAAAAGCAGACAGGTTTCGTTCGAAACCTTTTGGTGAGTTAAGTGACATGGCGGAAGTTCCTCATCAGACTCAAACGACATACGACAAAGCAGTCCAAATTCTGAATGGTAGTTTTAAGTTCATAACCATGTTGCGTCATGTCGAATTAGTAATGAATTGATGCTTGGTCACATTTGCAGTCCTGATAAATATGCTCACAATGAAGTAGGCAATAAGTAATATATTTGTGTGCCTAACCCAGTCTTCTCCTCACATAGTTGGAAACTTAAAAGTAAACCACGTGAAAGACCACGACTGGGCTGTCTGGACGTGCACTTTTAGCTTCTTTTTGCTAGTTGGTTTTCACTGTAGTAGTTTGCTTGCATATAATCATTTCAAAACGACTCGTTTGCGGAAAATCAAATATCACAAAGCAAATGCAACTCCTAAAGAAACAATCAGCTTACAGACAAGCTCAAGACTGCCGATGAGTAAAATAACCTAATAATACTATGCAGTCATTAGATCTTCTTGCTAAGGTTTTTAACTGTTTGCTTACAGGCAACAGAACGCGGTACTAGGCACTCGTACAGTGCCAATCAGAGGGACATCAACGGAACTGTATTGATCCAAACAGGAGAAAAAGCTATGCCATAACAAAGAGATGTTTTAAAGGTGCGTTTATTACTACCTAACTCAAGCTAGGCGCGGTTCGCTTCTCCGCAAACAATACAGTTACTATAGACTCCAAAGGGGTGGGTGTCCAAGGTCGCCTAAGTTAACTCATACTGCCGTCTTTGATTTACTAGAACGACTAGCTTCAGTATTAATACGCGTCTCGACGTTCAACGACGTCATACAAGAACAACAGTCAATAACAGCTCTTCTATATCTTGGCTAAGAATGAAAAAAACTGATTGAACGAAGGTCCTCGTCTGGATACCTGGAGATTGAAAGTTGGAGGATTCGGTTGGAAAAGCCATAGTTGTGACAAAGTCAGAACTGAAGCCGACCTGCTCCAGGGAAGCGTTGAACTTGGTAAGATCTTTTGGACAGCTTTCACTCTCAACACAAAACCACACAAAACATTCAGAAATCCCACTAAGAACAGCATTCATAATGCAAATAAGATCTGGAGGTACCCCAATCCTCAAACAGAATGTAGACTTTAGGCGACAGTGGCTGTATTGCTTGCACCAATTAGTAGGTTTGGAACCTGTGCCATGTGAGAAATGCAAGGGGAACGGAGCCTTGCCGATTTCTTTTTCGTTATATTTATATTTTCCGGACCGGACGGGCGTAAAATGATTAGTCGATCTTATCTTCCCAAAGTTTTACTTCGATCATGCCATTTCAAAGTGGCCGATTCCACTAGGATTGGTCGCACAGTCAGGGCCGCACGATTCTAATAAACCCCAGTCAGAAGTTGCAGAGGTTGTTTGGGCCTGATGGTACTTGTGATCACATCACCCTTTTGAACAGTTTTTCTACGGTTCTGGCACAGTTATTCCGGTTTACAACAAAGGAAGGAAGCACTGGACTCGAGTTTACATTCGTTAGAGCTCATCAGCATCATCATCATATCCTTGGCCGTGCCGGGATTAGAACTCAGGACGTGTGACACGCGAGACGAGCCACTACCACTACTCCACCAGCCGCGCATGGTACTGGCATTTTCGGTCTGAAAATCGGCCCAACATTCGAGCGTAGGCGAGCACCATCTTTGCTTTCGAGCAGCACCCAAGGACACCGTTGGAAGCTGCATCATTATCTGATACAATGTAGGTGGTTAGGGGATTTGCACAACTCGTGTTCACATCACTCTCATTTTAAATAGCCCACCTCGTGACCCGACGCGATCATTGTGGTGAGTCCATACCAAAGAAGAGAAGCATTGAACTTGAATTTCGCTCTTATTAGAGCTCACCAGCAGTGCATATCCTTGACGATATAGGGATTTGAACTCCGGGTATCTGACATGCGATGCAAGTGTGTTACCACTACTCCACCAGCACACACTGAACGCACCTGAATCATCACGTGTGAACTGGCGATGGTGTTCACGCCTATGAAAGGTTATTGGTTTGCCTGACTCCTCGAACGATGACCCAGTACTTCTGGTTGTGACGGCTGATTACCCCAGCTGTCAGAACTCCCCAGTCAGATAGCGCCATGGATGCTTGTAACCTGCATGAGCCAGCACCAATAGTGAGTACCGCATGGAAAACATAAAAAACGATTATTCGGATTCCTCATCATTATCTTCTTCATCATCATCATCAACAGCATGACATCAATGTTCAACACTGATGCTTTGCCGCCGTGCAGCCATGATTTATTTGGAAGATCTACTGTGAAGAAACGAATAAAAGTTGATGGGGAAGGGGCATAGCTGCCAGCCTACCACAATCATTCTGAGGTGTCTACCCCTCCGGACACCCATATAGGCAGTCTGGTTAGAAACTGACAGCAAGAACGCCACTGGCATTGATTAGCAGTCATATCTTCCAGTGTCTCCAGGCATGCATAGTGAGGATCACGCGGTGTCCATTCTTGATGGTGAGTCCCACCGACATTGACCAGGCTTTTCGTAATCCCTTTCACACTCCTCCGCCAGGTCAGGGGTTGAACACCTCTCTGCTTGCTCCACTCTGAATTGTTTGGACTAAGCGATTCCGCCTGAGTTTGTGAGCGATTCTAACCGTCAGCGTTAACAATGAGTTGGTATGTAAAAGGTTGTCGTTAGTGTGTGCAACATTTCACAGCTGTACTTAACCAGTTAGAACGGTCACTACTTAAATTGCCCTTTTGGAGCGGACTTATAGCGGAAGCGCTGAGTAAAGCCGCTATCTATGAGATTTGTAAACATGGCACGGGGCAACTCCACCCTGGCTAATGAATGACATATGGAACAGATCACTGAAAGTATGTACAAATATAGAGCAAAAACAATTTTTCTGAGCGATCTGATGAGAATGTGATTTTGGTGAGGGACCATTGGCTGGCGTCAGGGTGGATGGATGTTAGTCAGCAAAGGACCATTGAAGCTCACTAATTATTGACAAGGCAAGCTAACAAAAACCAGAAATAATAGCAGCGGTTGTATCCACATGTGCGCCGATCGCAATTGTAGTTACTTGACCCAATAAATCCAGAAGCTAGCCTAATATTTAGATTATCTCCTGTCCCTCCTCCGCCAAAGAACCAGCTAACTACTGGAAACTCTATCCTAGTTTGCGACATTCGGAACTGTGTTAATTCGTCATGTGCTGTGGTTTATTTAGATCTGATGAATTTTGGAATGTTAAATTGCTCGTATTTCATCCAGAACGTCCTGACCGGTAACAAAATGTAGATGTGTAGAATCAAGGTCAACGTGCTTTATGCATCTCATCTAAATGCATACAGCGTCCTACTGTCATCAGAAAGCAGATCGGCCGTTCCGTGGTCAGTTCACACGTGACCCGCGCTGTGAGGTCAGGCCTTAATGTCGGTGAACGATAAACTGGTGTGTGTGAACATCTAACAAAGCACAATGACGAAAAAGAAAGGCAAATGAAAGGCAATGGTATCCCGATTGAAGAATGCGGCTGGTAGACCAACATCTGACAACCTTATCGGCTCTTAAACTACAGTGTACAGTTTCAGACCACATTTCATCCTACAAGTAAGAATATTGGATGCTGAAAATCTGGGCTGCACTTTAGAGAATCATCAGCAGCTGGCAGATAAAGTCTCCATATAGATTCGAACCCGTCATTACTTTCAGCGGCCAAACACTGTGCTGTTCAGTCATTCCTGGTTGATCAGCAATGTGGGTGGCTTAAACAGAGTTGAGCTGCCATGCCACTTTATCCTAATCACTCGACTAGCGCCAAGTAACTTAGTCCTGAATTGCCATTTGAGCGACAGCTTTCCAGAGAGAAGGCTCATGGGTCTTCTAAGATGTAGCTTCTGTGAAGAGTACTTATAGTTTACACGAACGAATTTCGCCGAAACATGTGCATACGATTGCAGCATTTTCGCGCCTCTTTACGAAGTGCATGAGTATAACATAAATTTGCTTCCAGAACTTAGGTTGCGCTCACTAGCGCTTTTACAACTGGATGTTTATGCTAGTTACGTCTGGCGTTGACATTCGCCTGGCGTTTCATAATCTGTGAAGTTGTTTTGCACTGGCTAAAATCAGATAACCTGCTCCAGTAGGTTTAAAAGTTCGAAAATGGATAAAAAACTTAGAGGTTCGTGGCCAAAAAATCGTTTTATGAATTTAGGTCACCCTTCTTTTAAACTGGAAAGATAAGGAAGAAAGGCGTTGTAGATGTCCAACTTGGTACGGGGCGTAAAAAGGGTGTATGGAGGTGTATTGCTTGGCGATTCGGTGATGTGGTTAAAGTCATCGTGTCTAGATGGAAGTTCTAACTAATCCCATAATGGTATAGTACATGTCGCTGAGAGTGATATTTGGATCATGCTGCCACCCGTCTTCCTACTATCAACAAATACCAGTTCCATTTCACAGTTCCATTCGGGTTTTTAATCCATTTTAGGCAAAATAGAATTGATTAATTTTGGCCCAGAAGTTGAATGTAGCACAAGATGTTGGATTCATCTCAACTATTCTTCACGTCCTGTGCGTCCGGAATTCAGAACGTGTCTTCATCACTCCTACTTATCCATGCATGGGATAACTCGGGACAATGTCGGGCGGCGTGGTGACAGACCGAGTCACAATGAATGCCACAACAGTGTTCCCCATTCCTATCTCACATATATCGGCCTAGTATATTCAGGCTTCTGGACTGCAACTAAATAGAGTTGTCCAAGTAAAGGACATTTTCAACCGACAAACTTAACGAGAAAGGCGACGACAGCAGCAGCAACAACTGTGCACCCAAGGAAATACTCAGGCACTACATCAGCAACTCATAAGTCCGTCCTAACCGCACTGTTTATCTGCCAATCAGTTCTTCTCCGACTACCGCCATGGCAGTGCACAAGCCAATGTTTTTCCTATGCAGAATTTTTTGCAAACATGGTTAAGATAGCAGCTGCCTTACCGACTGTCCTGCCTCAGTCACACTACATCGGGCAACTGATGAATGTTCCCTGCCGCTGCAGCTGGGATCTTCTCGATTCACGTGGTTGATCGGGATTAAGACAACAACACCTGTTGACTTTCTGGTGGACCCAGTTTGTTTTTGACTACTTCTCATGGGATGGTTTCTGGCATCCCTGCTTCTGTCTTATCTTGTCAGGCTCATGGTGAAACCCATCTGTTTGCCTTAGGACCGTGGAGTGTGAAGCTAAGCACCAGATCCCGGAACATCTTCTTTGGCTACTACATCGTTACCAAGGATTACCATTATCTGCACAACCAACAGCTATAGCACGCTGTCACGTAATGACAGCGCGCTCACATCCTCTTGAATCCCCACGACGCATTAACAGGTACCCTATATAACTCCCGGCTATAGTCTCTGGATAGGGTGAAACTTCCAGGTTGGCTCAACTAAATGAGAAAAGTTCACAGATGACAGAGTCAAGGCTGCATTTGAATAATGCCACAGGCACGGAAACTGTCTGCAGCACTATTATTAACGCCAGTCCTAAAACCCGGTCAAGAATAGCGCTAAAAACTGTGAAGGAACCGTCAAGTTTGCTGAGCTGGTTCATTTAAATCCAAATGAGACGCCCTTGGAGGGCAACGGGTAGCATACGCTAACGGGCCAGTCACATGACAGCAACGGTTGATGCGACGTCAGTCCCTCTTCTATCAAACGAGGGAACAATGAAAATTGCCATTTTGTGAGTGGCGTTTTCGAACACAAACTTGTTAAGTATTATCGCTTGAGTGCATATTCAGGACTTGTACTGGCGGAAGACCGTCGTATCCCTGTCCCAATCGCGGTAGGGCGTTTCCGCTTTGCTTTATTGTTCGATGTGTAGAAAGCCTTTTACACAAGTCTCCCGTTTATCCCATCATCCACTTTCATTTAATCGTTTCCACCATGCTATTGTTTTCACTTCACCAGCAATCGTTTTGTTTCCCATTAGGCCTGCAGATGCATATTAGGTGGGAGCATCGAAAACATGACGCTGAAATAGTTACTGCCTCAGCAGCCATTAGTCGAACCACATCGATCTCGGATGCCCTTTGTCAGTTCCCTGGGTGAACTTCACCATGGTTAGCATGACGATCTGTCATCCACGCCTATGAATGACAAAATAACTTTTGATCTGCAGAAGTCTAGTGTTTTTTATTTTGCTGCACCAGTGGTTATATCGACAGTCGATGTCAAAAGCGGCAGTGTGCTATCTAGCACGTCGTCGCGTGGGATGTTCTTAACTGTATGTACGTCGACTACGACCGTTGGCACGAGCTCCTCGTAAATGAAGACCAAAGCCTAATGTCTGCAGAAAGAAGTACTTGCTTCGCAATCAGGTAAACTGTGAACCATAAAGAGACTTTGGCTGGGATCATTTCCAGCGAGCGGATTGACATGATTGCAGCGGCTGCAGCCGCAGCAGCGCCAGTCATCGCGATGGGAGGCCTAGCGCCTTTACATCTTAAGGAAAAGCCGTGTACTTTCCTCTGTGCCGCTTTTTCTCCCCTGGATATGCACCTCAATACTGAACTGCCACTCACTTTGTCACGAAAGCACTCGTCCATTCAGCTGCGCTGAATATGTCCCAGCTTTCACAATGCGTGGATATTTAATCGGGCAGGTACTTACAAGGGTGGAACGTGAAGAATTTTGTGTTTCAGAATATCACTCCAGTGGAACACATCATTTGACACGACAACAATTTAATCTCATCTACGTTCTTGCTCTCAGGCAGTAATGAACCTCTATTTAAGTGACCATCCTGAATGTTTTTTATGAGTGGTGTTCCCGAAAGCTTATGAAGCTTAACTAACAAACCACATCTTCTCTGTAGAAATGGGGGAAAATTCTTGCTTGTGGTGTAATTTCATGTAATTTCTTGAAAGGAATTTTAGTATATAACCAAGTAGAAAATATTTCAAACCGAACTTTTGACAAGCATTGTGTGAACGAAATGAAAGTGATCTCTCTTCATCTCTATGGTCCCAAATGAAGCTTTGATTTGCAAGCGACAATGTAATTCTTTCATGAAGTATCGTTGCGAATTTAAGCTACACTTCGCAAGACAAGTAAACTGTTGCAGTTAGTCTTACCAAAAGTAGCGCAAACAAAACCTGAAGGTCAATAGTACTCATTGCTTTCATGTGACTCAGGTGTACCGTACAATTTGCTTCGGCATAGTACGTGCGTCCGTATTATCTGCATTGTGTCAAGAACGTTCAGTGTCTTTGATTAATGTACTGTCCTTTGCTGAAGCAGTCAAGTAGCCAAGTACTGGCTAAGTAAATTATGGCAAGTTAACCGGGCAGTTTTTATTTAAAAGCCGAGGAGAAAGGTCAGTAAGTCTGAAGGTCAAGAGGTGACGTTGTTTTCATACTGTAAGTTGAGTGAATCAGGATGATTCGGTTACTTTGACTACCCTTGTAATGAACCGCAACCATTAGGTTCTTTTCTGACTCACAAAAGAGAAGTGGTCTAGCACGTGGTGAGCAGATTGCAACTACGCCAGTTTGATATATCAGATACAGTGAAAAACCTATTTAACCTAACAAAAATTACCTCCTGAGCTGGGATAAGTTAGCCCAAGTGATATACGAACATTTATCACAGTGCACTGCATCGCAGAATACTGACCAATTTCTTTTCCGTGACGGAGTAATGCATCCCATGGTCACCAAAATTTAGTTTAGTTGTTGGTAATTGAGGGCTCTGTAGAATTCAGGTTCACACCACGCGCGTTTGAACAGTCCTGGTACAATTATTCTGGTGAGTCCATACCAAACGGGGGAAAGCACCGGACTCGAGTTTCGCTCTTATTAGAGCTTATCAGCGGTGCATCTCCTTGGCCTTGCCGGGGTTTGCATTCCGGACGTCTGAATTGCGAGGTGAGCATTTAACCACTAGTACACCAGCGCACGTCGGACACATCCGATGGATACGTCTTTTGTGGACTCCTCAGACTAATCCCCCCAAGGCAGTAGGGGACTACTGTTCAGACGAGAGTGATGTGAACTTGAATCCTACTGATCTCAAAACCATCCACAACTAATCAGGAATTGTCCAGCAGGTTTCAAGCGTCTCTGGTGCTATCTGACTGGCAATTCCTGACAGGCGGAGCAATCTACCCTGAGAACAGGACACTTACTGGGTCGTCGTTTGACGCATCGGGCTTGCCACTCACGCCACTCAAGCGTGGACATGCTCACCTGTTCAGACATGATAATTCAGGTAAGTCCAGCATGCGTTGGTAGGGTAGTGGTAATACGCTCACCTCGCATGTTGGACGTCCGGAGTTCCAACCCCGACACGACCAAGGATATGCACTGCTGATGACTTCTAATGAGTGAAAGTCCAGCCCGATTTTTCCCTCTTTTAGTTGTGGACTTACCAGAATAACTGCGTCGGGTCAGAATGAAGACTGTTCGAAAGAGAGTGATTTGGACGTGGAAAGTCGGTTTATGCGCGCGACAAATGTATGAATACGTTGGGTGGCCGTCACAAGGAGCATAACATGATGTGTGCGAAGGAAACTCAGCAAGGTTCAAACTGTAGCTGAAGCGCAAACTATTGTCAGTTGTTGTGAATCAGTGCAACTGATGGCCACGTGACATTTCTCTGATTAGTCAGGTGACATCTAGTCATGCTAAAAGGCACATGCTTGTGTTCTTATGAGTTCAAGAGCCTGTCGCTAAGGTAACTGAATGATGAAAAATGAAGCAAAGTGCAAATTACGACACAAGACCTATACTTGCTCATCGCCCAAACGACTTGTCAAGAGCTTTTCCTTCATATTTTTGAACAGATAAAATTAGTTCTTTTTAGTTCTATAACGTCCAAATATAGATAAAATCGAAACAAAAATCTGGAAACTGAAACACGTGAAGGACATCGGGTTGTCTGTGAGATCGAGGATATATAAGCTCTCATGATATCACGGGTTACGAGGTAACATGCCCACAGATAGAGAAAGCAATTTACCCAATACAGGCCGCAAATTAAGCCATTTTGGTGATTCACTAATACTATGAGATAATGGCGTGAATATATATGAAGAATACGCATATATGAATATATATATATATATATATATATATATATATATATATATATGAAGACCGTACATTTGTCAAGCAACAGCTGGTTTCCATAAGTGACATAATCCCCCAGAAGGGGAAGACTGTACTCAGGAAGCACCTAAAATTCTCTGAGTTAGCTCAGTGTCAAGATTTTTGAGGCCTTATTCATTAAAAATTGTGCGACAACTCATTACATTCACAAGTGATTTTATTTGCTGCTTAGAGTCAAGCAAAAGCAGTGGTCTCCATAATATATTTCCAAAGAAGGCCTCTTCTCAGTTGAAGTTCCATCCATATTTGTTTGTAAATTGATCTTCTAGATAGGGAGCAGCAGGTGGAGTTAGATATTATCGACCTCTCGGTCCGAGCAGATACAGGCAAGATAACACAAGTCACATGACATATTCAGGCCATCTGGAACCCAGAACCTGCAGCTGTCTTTATCTGCCTGGATAAATTTCTTTCAGTTCTTCCATTCAAGCAGAGTACTTTTGATAGCACATGAAGCACTACCTGTCAGTCTTCACGCTG
Organism: Opisthorchis felineus; assembly: GCA_004794785.1. NCBI lineage: Eukaryota > Metazoa > Platyhelminthes > Trematoda > Opisthorchiida > Opisthorchiidae > Opisthorchis > Opisthorchis felineus. The sequence continues at coordinate 351,780 of SJOL01006915.1, read as the reverse complement.
AAATTACTGAAACGCCACTAGGCTTTGTTGTTACATAGTTTGCATTATCGGCACCAACGCAGTTTGATATCACAGAGCAACCACTGAGTTTCACTCAATATCAAAGCAACTCCGCGCAACAATCTATCATACAACAACTATGGTCACCTAGACTTGCCACTTAAACAATGTTATTGACATGTAAACATTTATCGTGAAAATCCGCGACAGCAATTTTTATCGCCGTTTGGTATGGCGAATTATTGCATGTTGGAGTGAGTTCCTTTGTAATGCATTGGTTTCAGTCGAAAAAAGAACCCAACATTGTGGAGGACAACGGGTGTCGACCGTAGAATGGACCAACCATTGGTCTAATTGGTTAGGATTATTCGTTTAGTGTCAGCTAAAAGCGAAGAATTCTTGCCCATGGAACGCGGTTGACATCTGACCGAAGAACATGTTTCCAGCTGTTCAGATCGAGCGTTTGAAGGTATAACTTTAAAACTGGTGTCTCTATATCCATCAAGCCAGCGGGCCTCTTTTAAAGTACCTTGTACGGCCTAGCTAACTTTGATGAACAGGTGTCTGCTCATGAACAATAAACTGTCCTTTTGCGTATTTCCTCCTAGGATGGAGCTTTCCAAAGATTTCAGTGATTGTCTTGATGCAGTTATCAGGCCACAACAGCTAAACTTGCGGGTTCCCTTATTCCACTGTGCGAATTCTCAAAGGATTTAACAGAGTTTTTCGTTCTTTCCAAGAGTTCATGATTCTTTTCGCCGTTGTTCTACGCAGCCACACAGTAGTCGGTAGGATACGTGAGCCGAAGCTAAAACTCATGTAACTCGCTCGCTCGTACGCATTTCTTCAAATAATTGGATAACGCTTAGTTATCCTTCGCTGTGGAGTTGGTAGTGCGGCTAATGTAAGTTTTTGACGCCTGTCAGTTGCTGAATGCCCATTTCTGAACTGCAAAACTGGGAAAGGTTTTCTGTTTTTCCACTCGCGTCGTAAAACAACGGTCTTATGGCAGGGCGTTTGGCAGTTTGGAAGCAAAACATCTTAGTAATGAGGCAAGAGGTATGCTCAACCTGCATCAGACGGATGATCCAAGATTCCGCAAAGAGAAGACATATCGGCTCAGACCCCTTTAATGTATTTCTATATTACAGGTAATTGGCTCACAGTATAGTGACATTTCTTTATGAGTACTTGGGAATTCTGGATAATATAAAGGGGTGGAAACACAGATAGCTAGCACAAAATGAGGTTATGTACTGCATGTAACCTTCTGAGCTAACTGGCAGGTTTCCAACAATTTTATACTAAGGAGGAGACTATCGGGTGTCACGTATATCGAATCTGCCTAAACGCTAATCCAAATGACCATCTTGTAAACAACCTCTTGTTTTTTAAATTGTTAACTTGCAAGTTAATGATCAGTATTTCGTCCTTCAGAACACTATGAGTCTATTTTCGCAAACCACTATGTGGCCTCCGAGTTTCTGCGCTGATAATCTTCTTTTAGCTAATTTTTCACCCTCACTTTGTTAGTCCTTTTAGTTAAAAATGTCTCCACCATGGAACACCTTGGAGTATTTATGGGTAGATTTTACCCTTTGACCTGGTAAACCCAACCTCACAGTCGGGGAAATGGGGCTCTTCCCAAGAACTCACCATCCTCTGGTATCAATGAATGCCGTCGCTATTATCGAGCCTCGCGGATATTGAAGTGTACAATAGCAATTTTACCCTGTAGAAACTATTTCACAAAAGTTTGCTCAGGTAGAAGAAGTCATTAAAAAGTTAGCATTGAGCTGAAAAATTCTGCACCAGGAAGCGGTTTCTTCAATTAAATCACCATTATTTTAATAAAAAAATGGTCCACGTGATTCATTTAGAGAGCTACACATTCAAGAGGATCTGATATGACTAGACTGCCTACCGAATTCTGGCTGTTTGAGAAAGATAACGCAATTTCTGTGTGGTCCTGCTGGTATGATCAATTGGTGGGGACTGCATTTAAACAGCTAACCCTTCTCCTGTTACAGTTCAACTAGGTTCATTTATTCTATAGAACTTGATCTTGTAAGCGAGGCCATTTTATGTCAGTTTTCTGGGGTAGCCACTTTATAAGAGGTCTGAAAATGAGTGGAGACTTTTTTCCTTTCCAATACAAACTGGGAAATGCCTAGAACGTTCGGCCATATTAGAGATATGTTTGTGCTGCATGGAGAACAGTATGTAGCATGCCAAATCCTCAAAACTTGTAGGAGATTCACTTTGTAATATACGAATAAATTCTACCATAAGAACGACGTTTTCCTGGTTGTCAAGTTGTTTCGCCATATTTAACTGCATGAAGGGCTTTTGTTTCGTTGTCCGGATTGGTGCGTTCCTCTTTCCACGCACGCATCATTCTGTTCACTAAAAACTAAAACGTACGGAGAATGTCAGTAGGCTTGGGGTTGAAATATCGATTGTGTTGGCGTCACATCATTGGTGAACAATATCCGCAAGGTTTACCCACTGTGCTATATTGGCTCTCAATGCTCATGCGGGTATACTTTACACTAAATAATTAATTAGCTAGGTTCCAACAGCCTCTGCCAAAGAGTAGGAGAGTTTGGGGGGAATACAATAGCCACAACCAGTGAATAGCACTAAAATGTCATCCTAGTGAATAATTCGAAGCGTAGGCACCTTTTGCTTAAGTAGGTACATCATCCAAGACAAACTCTATGAGAGTGTACCAGTGGCGAGCATTTGAGGTATGTATTCGAACCGAGTAGTTAGTGGAAATTATCGTACCTTCTTCGTAATGGAACTACTTGAAGTAACTGCAGATATCACTCGATCGCCGGGTAAGAGTTAGGATGATCGATCGTTGTCTTATAACTTAAGCCCGAGCGAATCAGATTGCCTTGTGGGTAATGTATTTCGTCACACATTGATTCACGTTATTTTTAATTGTTGTCTGTCCAAGTTATAGGAGTCACATGGTCTTAAGTTGAAGTTTTTTACGGCTGCATATGGGCGAAAAACGCCTCAGCAGGTGCTATGGACTTTGAGCAGCCTTTATTACCGTAAATTTCGTGGCATCTCGTACTGTGGAGAAGTTATATCTAGAAGGCAATTTTGGCCATGAGTGCAGGGAAGCAATGTATGGTCAGAAACATTAACTTATTGTGGAGGGGGTTGTTACAGGGCTGAGGAACACCATGAAACTTAGGAAGTTTTTCATGTTGACGCAAATGTCCTGAAAGTTAAGCCGTATTCGGTGCACGTGATCGATCTCTTAATGTCTAGTAGAATTGCACAGTATTACTGACACCAACAAACGTATCCCAATATTCGTAAGTACAGTGAACATATCATTTCATCAAAAGTGTGATTTATACGATCATGGACGCAAAAAAAGAATCAAATGTGTATTGAAGTCTCTTCAATGTCTGAATTGGACTTTTCCCATTTTCAGATGCGCTTTTTGACAGAACAGAACAGAAAATTGACGGAGGAATCTCAGGGATCTCGGGGTAGATTTACTAGGGAAACAGAAAAACTGCGACAAACGTATGATACAGAGCTTCGACAACTTCGCCAGTTAGTAGACGACTGTGAACGCGAGAAGGCGGACAGCCTGGCGAAAATGGCCAGTTTGCAGCAAGCTCTTCGCACCAAGCAGGACCAGTAAGTCTAATATCCGGAAGAATATTTTGCAAACATTGTCACATACCTCGTCTATTATTGATTCCAAATGTGATGAAAGATTACTAAATTTTTGCTGACGTTGCAAACTTTTAACGGGCTCTTGAAAATGATCTTTGCAAACTAACACTTGATTTGTCCAAAACCGACTCAGTTGCGTCGTCAAAGTAAAGACAAGCAGGAAATTACAGCAAATTTTGACCTTCTCACAGTTGTGTTCACTGGTCAATTTATTTTATGGGACATTTTTTTCACTGGGGGAAGAGCATTGATAGTGCATCTGCGCGGTGGATGATGCACAGATGTGGGCATGTGATTCGGTGTTTTTCCCAAGAGATTTATGGGTCTCCCTCAGCAGAGACCACTCTAGGACATGCAAGTGGTCCCGTCCTGGAATGAGATCCCTTTCCAAGGGTTACCTCTGTAAAATCAAATAGTGTGTTTAAAATTCAACAAACCACACAGCCTCATTTCCAGTGGAACTCATTTACGCGTTGGGAGTGCAAAGTCACAAGGAGCGGAAAAACCTGAAATCAAACAGCATAACTAGGCAGAGTGTTTGAACGGATAAACCTTGGTTGGTCGCATGGAAAACGCAGTTAGATGAATTGATACTATATGAAAGCGCCTGGGAACATGTGCCTCGTGATTCGAGTCGGATGAATGAACAGGCATTCGTGGTTCGAAAGCAAGCCCGGAAAGCGGCTTCGTCGAGTGCTTGGCTACAGGTCATCAGGGTGACCCAAAAACATCAGTCACAGTCTTACCCCAAAACCCCAACGCGAGACAATAACAAATAGTCACCATCTACTAAGCTTACGCGCACGACAGACATTGAGAGGCGCAGCTGACTTGCCTGGGGGTAGAGAAGTCGACTCCGTTATTTTCACATAGCGATTGGCTGCGTCCATTGTTGAATTTCTATTCGAATTGTAGAAAAAAACTGATTAATCTCTCATAGAACAATCGAGATAAAGGCTAAATGCTAACATTTCGAAGTCTGTCTTCTTGCTGTGTTGTGCCAGTGAATTGATATTTGAAAAGAAGAAACCTGAAGCAGGGTTATCCAGTCAGGAACTCATATTAGACCTCCCAAAACTGTCAAGTGGACAAGATAAATTGCTCACAACGATCTGGGCTGGATATGCGTAGGCCAATGCGTAATAGGCCAATTCAGATACCCAGTCTTCAACTACAGTACCGGTGAAGCGGTATATTTTCCGTATTTTCTGTAAATATTGACATTCTGTACTGAATCTGCACTCCGTTATTCCAAGGAAGACGCTTGATTAATGTAATGATTTCGGGGTTGTTTACACAAAGAACTGAGTAGCAAACAGCTTCAAGTTGTGGTTTGTTTTCGAATCGCATTAGTTCTTCCAGTCACTCTGTGTTGACAGCCGGAGTAAAGACACAAAATTCCTAAATTTAGCTTCCGTTTTCATCAAGAACAGTGTTGCATCAGACGATCTCTCAGGTTTAATGGAACGTGCGCCTACCCTATCTGATGACACGTGATCTGTTCACCAGCCGCATCGGTTATTGTGTGAGTCCCATGCACTCATTGATCTGTAGGTCCTTCCTATCACTGTCTGACAACTTGCAACGCATGTAGGATTGAAAAGCGCGGTATGCTTCATTGAATACTGAAGCATTTGTTGTATAAGCGTCTGTTGTTGTAGAATATACCTTACCAACACCGTCACCACTACCAACCGCTTTTCAACTAGATGTGTTCACTAGTAGTGCGTGTTCCATATCACCAGCGGCAAACCTCTTCGGGTACAATATGCTGAAACCACAAAGTCTCCTCGATGGTTCGGAAATGGGCTAACAGCTGTCTAGCACCCAGGAACATGAAACGTCCACTCGTGTGTTCGTTTTGTCTTTTGTTTGCTTATTTATCCACCCCTCTATCCTTCATAACCCAGGCATGTATTAGGCGCACTTCACTATAAGGTAAATATTCGCATGCATTAGTGGTCATCTGTTATTCTTTCCGGGACTTTGCTAAACTATTAATAAAGGAGAATAATCAGCTGAGTTTGGTCACAGAGTTCACTATGTAAAATTTTCAGCCAATCGTTTCACGCTATGCTGTTTAACAATTGCGTCCGCACATGTGAGGATATGGAACACTCAAAGTGTAAGTTAACAACGCTCAGCTTTTCTAGGAGTTGTGCATCCCAACCCACACAGAACTACTAAGACAAAGTGTTGGAAATTTTGAACAAGGACGAATATTTAATGGCTTGCCTTTTGGCTACTTACCACGGTTGCACTAAGCTTTACACAAGGAACACCACTGAAATACACTAAAAGTCCTTCGCGAATTGTTTTTGTAATGACACAGTCCTGGATTTTATATTTCATTACTCCATTGTGTATCATATTCATAGGTTGAGTCAGTAGCTGCAGTTTTCCTATGTCGTTTCTGCTGCGCACATGGGGAAAAACGTCACATCTATTGCGTGCCCATTGAAAATTTTGCCTACAAAAAATTGGCTGCATGGCCTTTAGGCAGGTGTGTTTCAGTGTTTTTTTTTGGACTCTGGGGTTAAATACACTCATCTGTACGTGAAAAACCAAAAGTCACCGTCAGCCGTCCGGTGTCTGACTGGTAAGACCTCACACAAAGTACTGAATAACTCTATCGATTAAACTTTCAGCTTTAGCGATATTAGCTGTAGTGAGGCCGCACTGAAATTAACCTTAAATTTTCTTTGCAATAAGCGGTACAAAATTTTTGTTTCCATTCAGAATTCAGCATCTGTCGCAGGCTAACCAGAAATTATCGCAGCAGTTAGATGATGCTTTAAAAGACGGCAGCGCTAAAGAAACGGACAGAGCAATTTTGCAACGGCGTTTGAATGCGGCAGAGGAGGAAATGCAGCGCCTCCGTGGTGCCTTAGAACAATCCAAACAAAACAATCAACAGCTGCACAAGGTGAGTTCGTCCATAGCATGATTTCCTCTTTTTACCAAGATACAACTTTCTTTCTTTGGGATGATCATGTCATGGCGGACGCTACTTCTGGTCCGTCCATTCGAACAGATTTCCCAAAACGGGACAATTGTATAAAACATAGACACATTTGTACTTTATCTTCAAAGCTGCTTCCTAATTCAACTACTTACTCCTATATGGCTCTCGCGTGTCTGTTTTATGAGCTAATTAGTCCTCCATGTTTGTACCAATTTGAAAGCTGCTTCCGGAATCTACACTGTGGTTGGCAGGTCACGGTGTTCTTTGAGCTGTCCAACATGACAGCCAGCCGCTATGTGAGCAGAAAAAACTTTCCCAAATGAATTCAGCGTTATCCCAGAGTGTAAATTAAAACCTTCAAATCAATGGCGGATGACTACAAAGATGAAAATCCGCTAGCCAGTTTTGTACTAATGCCAAACGTTCTAATGTAAACAGACCAAGAGCCGATCTGCCACCCATGTGCCTTCCACATCTGACAAGCGCAAAACCTACAAATAAGGCTGCTCCATGATGTACCCAAAATCTTCGCTCCTTTCGGCATCCAATTCAAACATAAAATAAGAATAGAAGTTACTATCCAACCGACCGAGGCGAGTCGTTTTTTGCTTGTCTTGAACTACTTTTACGAAACATCTAAGCAGTAAGACGACAACGTACGCCCAGATACACTAAACACCCTTTCCACAGACGTGACGAAAATCTATGTACGAATATCCTATGGGAAGTAGCAAGGTACTTGCTTACTTCAGATCCAAATCTAGAAGGTATATTCCCCACTTTCAGTTTCTACCACCACGTGGTTCCTTCAGAGGGGAGACGTTATTCGACTTTATGTACTGAACATTGATAAACTATTTTTTTGAGTAATCTTCAACTCCAATGACCAGAATTTTCCACACAGGAAGGAATATGGAACATGCAATTTTGACTTCTTCGTTGCAACCAGACTTTAGGGAATTAAGGGTTGTAAAGTAAAAGGAATCATGGTTCACCCGTTACAACGCAGTAATAATTTTTACCAATAGGGCTGCTGAAGTAAGCAGTAAATAGTATCCATAAGTATGCGTCTTACGTAGTATCCGTTATGCTGTGGCAAATAAATAGTTTTAAGTTGTTTTGTTCTGAGTTAATCTAGCGTTTATAATTAGACAGTAAATAATTTCGCCTTTTAAGTAACTTCAAGAGTCACCACGTACTAAGCTGTCGGCACATGGTTAGGTAGCACAGGAACAAGGGTAGTCGGAGCAGAGATTTTTGTGGGAATGTCGCTGCATTCAAGCTGATTATAGATCTTAATGTTTTGTGAATTTCCCTGCTGAACTTTATTGTTTTGCGGATGATTAGAGAGGAGGGCATTTGAGAAACTATGTGGGTAACCAATGCAGTATTAGACAGCGCATAATTACATAACGGCGAGACATCTATTTTAGTACTAAGGTAAGAAGGAGCCCAGAAGTTGATGTAAAATGTACAATATTTCTCAAACTTTCTCAAACACTGTTTGTCTGCACCGATTACAATAATGTCTGTAAGGAGGTCTCCAGCTCACAACTGCTTTTAGTGAGCTCTCACCTATCTGTAACCCCTGGTATAACTATTGTAATACGTCGCTTATTGTCTAGTGATGTAGGATAAATTTTGTTCACAAAATATTTAGCCCAAAGTTTGGCCGTCTCTCTGCTTTACCTAATAGCTGGGTCTTTTCCAAAATCACAAACGTTCACATCTCCTTTCAGAATCTTGACGAAGAAACCGCAAGCCGCATGGCTTGTCAGTCGGAAATGCAAACACTTCGAGAGGAGATGGAGTTCCAGCGAACGGTTCATGAACAGGAATTGGAAGAACTGCGAGTCATGTCCAACGTGGACCACGAACAGGACCGCAACCATTGGCGTGACGAGATGCAGCGGGCAATACGTGACATACAAACGGAATATGATCAACGTTTGGACAAAATCCGCAGCGAGATGGAAGCCAACTATAATAACAGGGTACACAAATTTTCCTTCTCCCGTTCAATACCACAACCGGGTGTCTGCTTTTCCCAACAGGCATATAAAGAGGCTAAATTTTCGTCCGGAACCCCTACATTCGGCACGGCGTTTTTCTAGATATAAACCAGGATATTAGCAAAAGTTGACTATAGTTACTCTGTTCAGCCATGTCTTAGAAACTTCCACTGGCAGACATTTAAACACAGAGATTCACTATTTCACACTAATTTTTGTGTTTGGATGTATGAATTGTGGAGTTGTTCTGGTGCGTTGGTGAGCAACGATAAACACCATATCAGTCGGTAGTAAAGTCGCTGGCAGACAGCAGATCCGCTAAATCGCCGTCTTGTGTTATTTCTGGCCTAGCCAGGTCAGAATTCACAGATTTTGTCAAACGTACTTAGCCTGCGGATCTACTTCTTCGGTCCTAGTTCGAACGGCTGAAGTTGATCCTGAGGACGAGGTTCTGCTGCCCCATTTGCCCGCGCTATTTCTTATAGTTGGGCTAGATTTGTCCCATCCCCCACAATTCCGATTTGCCGTAATCTTTAGGAATTTGGAGGACAAATAGCGGATCTTATTTGTACACTAAATTTGATGCTTTAGAGAATTACGACCATATTTTAGATAGAAAGTGGTGTCTGATTTATTTTTAATACTTGGTCATGCAAACTGGTAACTAGTTCACATTGCCAGTAAGTAGTCAGAATTTTATATCTGACCAGTCATCAATCCTTGTGTAGGACCTCATAACCACGAAGTCAGAGGCTTAGAACTTCACCGAATGACGTAGCAGGATTCCAAAAAACCCATTTACATGAGAAATCCCACCAATATTTAGAATCATCAGGTCATCTGGGAGAGATCAGACGTGTGACCGTCTGATTAACGGCATTATCTCTAAACCTCACGTCTCCAGGGACTCCATCACTTGTTTGCGTTAAACGTTTGATGAAAATTTTAGTTCAGAGCTTGACATTTATCAAGCCCTTATGAGGACCTATGACTCACCAGATTATTTTTCAGTATTCAAATGATATTTCTCAGTATAACCTGGATGCACTTAAAGAGCCAAATCTCCATCGGAAATTTCCAAACCTCCTCACACTAAGAACAGTCAATAAGTAGCTCAGAAGAAAGACAATTTCACGAGACGAGTTTAACTTTCGACTGAGAAGTCGTTACTCGAGGAGCTAGTCAACAAGTGACCAAATGGTCTGCTCTTCGTGATTGAAGGATGAGTAGCGCTGTATCCTGTCTAAGTGCAATTTATTCACAGTGCTGATCAGCCGCTCGTTGCCGAACACCAAAGTGTTTAGCTATTAGCCGGGAGATCCCGAAAAGGATAATACAGCTTTACAATTTTTCTCGGTTTTTCAGCACAGAGTGGCCTCAATTACAGGACGAATTCTCCATTAGATTTACACGAGTCCTTGAATTTATCAGCAGTTAGGCCAAGAGTCACAACGCGACTCATATTCACCAGCCGCACAAACTGATCGGTAGCCGTCTGGTTAGGGAGTAGCAGTCCGAAACTGCTTAAATGAATGCACTACTGATGAGGTCTAATAACAGCGAAGCTCGCTCTCTTTCTCCCTTTCGCTTCTCTCTATTCTCTCGCTTCTCTCTTGCTTTCTCTCTTTGGTGCAGGCTCATCAAAATAACTGTGCCAAGACATGAGGATGACTGTTCAAATGCGAGTTATGCGCACTCGAATTCTACAAATCCTGCAACCACATACAGCTGATAAACTTGATGATCAGTTTGCCTGCTTAGGTGTAACTTGATAACTTTCTAGGTGTAGTTCTCAGTCGTCGCATCGTTTCAAAAGTGTTTGCTTTAAGCGCTATCTCACAGGGTTTTCGTCGTCATTTCTGTTCCAGATGACGGTCAACTCTTACAAAATCGCTTGTGATCTTTCAGTCATTCTTTTACTTGCCTATTTCGTGAAAAAATTCCATTTTGAGAATGTTCGAATATTTCCTCTGAATTCTCCACTTTTCAGCTGTCGGAAGTCAGTAAACAATACGCCGCCCAGAATGTACATAGTCAGCAGGTCTCCGAAGAGAACAAACAACTGAAGAATAATTTGAATGACGTGCAAAAACGTGCGGAGCAGCTTCGTCACAAGGTGAGCGGTTCAAGTGTTACGGAGACGTGAAACGGTTTTCGCCTAATTTTGTATCCATTTGGTGAGGTAATATTATGGTGGTGGTCAGTGAAGGTCAGTAAGATTTGTTCAGGCATTCTTGTCACATCAGTTCAAATTCGATTTGACTCCCTTCACAAACTGTTCCTCTATTTTCGGGAACTCCGGAGATAAAGTAAATTTTTTACTGAAACAATCTCACGTCGCCTGGAACCCATCACACGTTGCTAACCACTAACAGAAAAGCTGCTACGTCTTGTTGTTCAGCGTACTCAAATTCATTTTTGACCCGGTAAGTAATGCATTCCTCGACTGGCTAGTAAATGGTGTGTAGTACCTTAGGGGAAGCCATACTTTGAAGTCTGGTAAAATTTTGACTTATAAACCATCTGGTAGCACTTTCAAGCACCAGCAAGATGCATTCGACCACGAATGAAATGAAAAATCGATTAACTATGCAGATGGTTGTTACTAAATCACCTTACTATTTGCTGGTTAGGATGTTTGGTCAGTTACATCGGAGGGATAAAGTGTCGTGAGGTCGCAGGCGGAATAATGCACTACCAGCAGAACAGCACTGCATCGTTGAGTCTGATCTATGACAGCTAATATGCGCAATGAACCTCAAGTGAACCACGAATGTGAATATTCACAGCACCTGGAAGCCCTGCACAAACAGGCTATGGCAGTAAAAACCCAGAAAGTCACCGGAAATATAAACTCTTCTATTGTGCGTGTAAGCACATTCTGAGGCAGACCCATGGACCTTTAATGAAAGCACAGCTGAGATACTTTAAAAACAAACAAACAAGCCGGGGCAAGCGGTTTGCAGTCATATGGAGCTGGGATGTTTAGGATATCAGTTGAAATCAGTCAGTTAAAATCTTAAACTACGAAACCAAGCGAGCATAATGCGCACGGTAGGCGAACCAGTATCAACCTTAAACATCAGTCTGTTTATAGTCAGTGCAGCTGAACGTTGCAAATGGTTATCAGTGGGCAAATCTGCTGGATTAGGCCAGCTCACAATGTCATGTTCACTTTTGGATAATGGTAGACAAACTAAATTCAGAGGTTGATTGTGCCATCTTGAAAGAATGTTAAGTGCTCTGAAACTGCGATCGGTAAACCAATAAAGAGAATATCTGTGTGCTCCCAACGACGGACCTGGCTGTTTAAACATTTCTGAAGTGCAAGTAATGAAATGTAAAAGGTTTTCACTGAAAATATTCTTGAGCTTATCGGAACGGTGAAATATTTATGACCGTTGTAAGTGACATAGCGCACGTGGTTCGTACAATAATCGAAAGCTACTTCCAGTCTGTCAAGTCGCATAATTGATAGTTGATACCTGAAGAGCATAAGCCTACACAGTGTCGTCCATCTTGCGAATCGACTAAATTTGTGCGCGAACCCCATGAGAAGGCGCCCAAGCAGCAGGATGCACAAATAGAACCAATTTGTTGTGTGCCGGTGAGTAATAGCATGATGTGAAATTAAAGCAGAAAGCGACAAATGTCTTCGGGCCCAATATTCTTGTTCTCAGCAGCGTTTCAGTTTGATTCAAATTCAAATTCCAAGGCCAGTGTTTTCATTCCTTTGGCAGCCGACCGCAGGGCTCCAGTGTTTCAGGTTCTAAAAAAGTGAGAAGCCCGGTGCATTGTTCCTCAGAAATGAGCGACGACCTCCTGTGTACTTCATCTTGCAAACGTGTTCTCACGCCTGCATTTCTATTATCGGGTTCCTGATCGTTTTGTTGTCGTAGGTGCGTTTAAATCGGCTCATTCTAAGAGGATGAAAAAGCATTAGGGTCGATATTAGTGACATCGTTTATCAGCCGTAGCCTGAGAGGATTTATGCCTGATTCGGTATGCATGTGGCTTGAGTGACGTAAACGCACTGATAGTGCGCATTTTCGGTAGCTCTGGAACCACTACCTTCAGATGGAAAAGGGTTATGAGTGAGAGCTAATTCAAATGAATTGCACACCCAGAGTACAGCTTACTGATTGACTGCATGAGCATTTCCCCTACTGGGGACATCATTCAAGAAAATCGTATCAACTCACCATTAAAGGAATTCATGTGAATAGTGACATACGTCAACTTCAAGGCACAAGATCTGAACGTCAAACAATTCACACCAGATACATATGATGGTATCCACCTGATTCTTTGCCTCACATGGTGTGTATCAGTTCGTTTACGGTTGTAATGACGTGTACAAGCACAAAGCGACGGTTTCAGTTACTCAAAAAAGATTTGCTCAAAATAAAGATCACGCTTTGGTTCGTAGGCATTGGTAGGAGACACCTATCCCCCTTATAAACCTGACATAATTTTAGGGGATCTAGCGGAATCCAACAGCCAACTTTATTCCATCAGAGTGGCGCAACCCATACTTTGTTTATAGATGCCACATAGCAGTGCAGGCGTCAGTGGTTTTCACGCGGGCCAAGTGGAGTGTTTCATTTTTGGGAATGACCTTCGTCTGTTTTGTAGGTGATGTTTGAAGAACTTTGTAGAGTATTTGGCCACCATTCCTGCACTACAAGTGGATTCAAAACACTATTCAGAATATGGAGGATCCATTCACTCAGACTGGTTCCACTAAGTTTTAATTTAGCTTTTTAATAGCGTTTCATTGTTTTGTCACAGATGTTATTCATGATCCTCACGATCGCTTCTTTGGTGAACGTAACAGTTTTAGTTATTTAATTGTGGACAACATATGCATGATTCCATTGGCTAGACCATTAGTGATTCTGTAATGCAGAAATGTAAAACTTGTGCAGTTTGAAAGCGCCTAGTGGTCTTTTGTCTGTTTTCATCTGAGAACTGAGCTAGGCACATAAATTGTGCTTTGTAACTTATATTCCCGTAGGTGTTTCAAAAACTTATTGGATTCACTGAACACTGCCCAAACATGCAACCCAGTCATCGCAGCATTACCGTCCTTGCATACATTTGTCTGAACGTGTGCCATTTCGTTGGTTATTTATTTTCTCACACTATAGTGCACCCAGTTAGAAGATGCCGTTCGCGAATGGCAAGAAAAGTACCAAACATCTCAGCGAAAACACGATGCGGGTCTACGTGATGCAGAACGAGAAAGACAAAGTGCAGAGGACGCGCTCAACCGAGCATTGAACGAACTTGCTGCACTGACTGATGTAAAGCTTAATTTGGAATCAGAAATAGCTGCTTATCGGCGATTGTTAGAGGCACAGGATTCGCTTATTTCTGGCACGAACGATACCCGAAAACCTCGCATATCATCACCTACTCCATACAAGCCAAAAGAGTTGAGAGTACGGGTCCCAACATACACCTCTTCTCAAACAACTTTTCCGAGGCCATCTAAAACTGACAGGTAAGTATCATGTTTACTATGGCATTGAAATAATACATCGAACAAAAAGACTGGAAGACAGTCGAACACAATTTTCGCACTTTTAGGACTAGGATTAGATCAGTCGATTTCGGCTTTAGGATGGCTTACGGGTTGGTGGAGCGTAATTTTCCTGTTTGTCAGGTGAGTTACTGGTCTGCGTTGCCTAGGCAGTAAACCATAGTTTTTCGCTTTTCAGCCGTTCACGTAATAAAGTCATTTCCAGTAAGCCATCTTTGTAGTCTGACTTGTGAAACATACCGCCGAAGTCGACCAGTGGGCGGATCGCGTCCAAGGTCTGACCGTAAGTTAGATGATTCTTCTGTGAGGGCACGAGAAGTGGCCATTTTTTGCAATGAGCCATGTTGTGCAGTTAAGTCGTGAGATGGAAAAATCCGTAACCGGTAAATCTCTTCTCATAGTTTTTTTTATAACAGTGGAGGAAACGGCAATATAATCATTCCTTCTTCAATAATAAAACAGCTTGCCGAGTATTCTTCCCAAAACCTTAACCTAACTGAGTTCTTTATTTGCAGCCCCAGAACCTCATAGCCACATTGGAATGTCAAAAATTTAGATCCGAGTGGACCACTAGCACAGCATCCTTTCTCATTTGTCACAAGTTTGCAATGAGAATTTCTCTGAGGAAATCCCATTCAGTACTGCCCTTGGTGAGCTGTTAGAGTCACTACTGAAAATATAATTTTTGCATCATTTGTAACTGCAAGTTCGATGAATCCAATAAAATGGATATGGTTCACACGGTCTCTTGAGTGTCTACAGTGGTCTGTAATAGAGTTACAAACAAATTAGTTGTTTTGCATGACGCCCAGACCTTAGTCCAATATGTCAATAGTCCGCGAAGACCTATAATATCGCCCCATGCAAAATAACTGGGGTGTGTACTCCAAAAGCATGCATAAATACTTTTATGTATGTGTTTTATAAAAATGTGGCTTTAGCACAGCTTCATCAAATTTGTTACATGGGTACTCAGACAACATCCCGTTAAAAGTGTCAAAACGGTGTGTATGCTGCGTGTATCCCTTGAATTCCCTTCCACTTGGTAGGCCACTTGTCCAACCAATGGATCCGAAGCATTCCACGGAATTCGCTGAAGACCACTCAGCAGTATGGGGGTGAAGTGCTCTATGCCATACTTATTCGACACCACTTTTGGAGTATTTTCTTAATACACGTGTAAAAATACTACTTGTTCTGTGCCGCTATACCTGGCGTTGAAAAATCAGCATTAGATCTCAAAATGCCTTCGGTACAGAAAGACGTCAGTGTTTTTATAGCTATATTGGGATACATAGTGTTTGATCGTACAAACTTGCCACTGTTTTTTGAAAGTTAATCCACAAAGTGGACCTGATTAATCGCATGGCGAGAAGATAGCTGGAAGTCACGATGGAATCGATAAAGGGAACCTAGATTTACAAACCAGTTTGACCGAGTTAAATTTTAGCCAGGAAGTTAGTGACTAATCTATATTGGCTCACATTAAGCTTTTTGTTTATTATGAAGCATGATGACCAAAAATGGGTTGACTTCAATGGTGCATTACGTTCAGCCAAATTATGGACCGACTTCCTCCGGTTTGGTTTTTTACGCGAAAGCAGAAGTACCAGATTACAGCGGAACTCCGGTTAAAACAACTGCAAACTAACCTTCCACACAGAGAGCCACTTTTGACAATCCTTCATAAGATCAGCCTTCGCCAAGCGTAGTATATGATCCTCCTTGTGAGCGGTCAGCATTATCCATGCCTTGTTTATCGGTCACTAATGCAAGAACTGTTTTTCGTCCCTAGGTATACTGTTTTGCCCCGATTTGTTTACTTGGATATTTCACTTCAAAACCGACCAAGTTCCCTTTCAGTTTCTAGCAATTCATGGCAACACCCTTTGGGTATCAGAAATACATCATCGTCCGGCCTTCTTTAGAAGTCACGACAAAGGCTCCTTCCCGGGACTGATAGCTGTTGTTCCATCAGGCGAAGGGGGTAGCGAATCATCTAGGGCGTTTCAACGAATACATTTGACAGAGAGCGAGTGTATCTGGTGGCTTAGTAGGTGGAGCACCTGCCAGGTAGGCTGACCGTCAACGGTCTGAATCCGTCTTCAGTAATAGCTCTTCTTTCGTGCTACATGCACTTACACTCCTCATCACAACATTACCGTATGAGCTAATCTGTGACTATTAGTGTTTACTTAGGAAGCTGAAAAAAGGCATGAAAGCAAATTACGGTTGTCTTCAATTCGGTACGTGAAGGCGCATGATGCATGCGGGTTGTCTGGCATACCAACCAAAAAATACAATGTCTGCTTTTGCGAGTGAATTATGGTGTGGGAAGTCGGCTGGTAACTCGCCGAAGTTGCAGTGAAACAATCCGCGCCGAGAAGCCTAGCACATAACGTGTTGCTTTTTCCTCGGGGTTCAGTGGTCAGTCGCACTACACCAAACGGTTTTCTGAATTTTACATGCACAACTTTGATTATTTGAGCTTATTTCGTGCAGCCCACCAACCATCTCGTTGTTTGTTGACTGTTTGTTTGATTCGTCTGTTCGTCTGTACACCTCAGCTCCTACTGGTCGACATCGGACAAAAACCTTATCAGGCTCAAGTTTTATTTTCATAGTTAATTCAAAACAATTAATCGCCTACCCTTTCTTCACTGCGCTTTCAGCGTAAATCGATGGGTCGATAGGGAAGAACCCAGTGGGCAATCGGTACGATCTCACTTGGTTGAACGAACAGTCGAAGGTGAGACTCTCTGGGCTGTCTATATGTTTTGTTCTAAATATGACTGCCATGTGACTCAGCAACCTACTAGATCTGTTTGGCTGGCGGGGATTAAATTCCCGAAGGCCATTTCTGACCACACCCTGTTCCGTCCCAAAGGCTTAAAGTGATTCACACTGGTAGGTGCACAGTTGTAGGAAACGCCCTTCGTGAGTAGGCTATTGTGACTGTACAATGTTCGAGGCTCGGTCAGGTCTGAAACGCGTACGACGTTCCGATAGTCTGATAGCCAAGGTAAACTTCAGCTTCAACCAGCCCAAATTCCGTGACTTTCTGAGCCCCACCCATTTGTTCATTTGGCGGTATGTTGAATCATGCACATTAGTATCTGAAGACAGGTGAAGGTATGAGCGGAACGGAAATAGCCGTACTGGCTGAGGGTATTGTGTATCAATTTTTTATGAGTAATCCCTAATGTCCACTGAATAAAAAGCAGGAAGGTCAGAATTTTCCTTGATTGCTCTTTTATCTGAACGTATGGCGAAAAAAAAGCAAATCTGAACGTATAAAAAACAGGTTTTTGACGAAAGAAATTATTAGACTTGCTTAATTATCAAACTGCCAAAAAAAGTCAACGAATGAAATGATCGATACGGTGTAATAACTTCAAAAGCAGCAGAAATGTCAGTTGGATAACCATGGCTAATTAGGTGTTAAGCAAGAGAAATCTATTCGAACCAAGTCAAGCTTTGTACATCACCGGCGAGTGACTGTTCAGGTCTCACATTACAGGTGAAGATAACACGGGAGTAACGAAAAACAGGCGCATCGGAAAGTTAAAAAGATTTTTCTGATGAAAACGATTTTTACGGTTTTATACCAAGAAGGTTTACTATTCATAAGTATGCAAGCCAGAGACAGTTAAAAGGAATCAAGGCGAGTTGATTGCTCGTACAATAATCAGCTAGCGCTTGGATTGTTTTTCTTCTGGATTTCGAAGTAATTTCGGCATTCAGCATACGAGCAGTGATTGATATGCCGAAATGATACAGGCCACAAAATGTTTGCGGGCGATAATTCCCATTGAGACGGTGCTTGATAGACCGCTACACCTGGATAACCACTTGAGAAGAGCAATATCCGCAATCTAAAAGGCCTACCCGGTTCAGACAGCGCTTAAGGAAATGTTCATCTGAGCATGCTTCATAACTGCGTAATCATTACCGGGGGCGAATGTGAAAGAATGGCTTGTGTGAGCACGACGGACATCTGCGGGTATTTTGTCGCAACAAGAGCAGGTCTCTTTCTTTCACCGGCACATGTAGTTGTTATTCGAATGTCCCCTCTGGGGCTTCCAACTTTCTGACTGCAGAACGCAAACAATACAGGAGGAATCAATTGGAAAACGTTTGGAACCGATTGGGTAGTCATCGTTTCACAGAGGTTTGGTAAACAATCGGTGGATTTATAAATCCACCGATTGTTTACAGGAGGAAATTGTGTTTCGGCATAGACTAATTAAATTTACAAACGAGCGATATGGAATCTCACATGGTAGTTGATATTCAGTTGTAATGTGTTTTTAAACGTCCGCTTCATTTTGTCAGCAATCATAGGACATCCAGGTGAGCAGGCTTTTTCTTCCTCACGCCAGCCATCTTAAAATAAGGCACCACAGAAATGCAATGCACCGCATTCGCCCTTGCCTTAAAATCTCATCGCGTTTGTACTTTCGCCTTGATTCCACCAGTCAGATGCATGTGCAAACCTCGCAGCAGATCGTCCTGCACTGCGTCTAACTACTCATGCACATTGAGATTTTTCACAATTTGCGTGTAACTACCTTTCTGTTAACGGCATGCGCCAATCACCACTGCCAGATATAAATTTAACAAATACAGGTTGCTATTGTCGCAAAAGTACGCTATCCTGCTACAGCGAGCCCATTTAAACAGAATCATGTTCGATAGCTTAGAACTGACAAGTATCCAAATATCGTTCAAGGAGACAATTCTTTGTATCGTATTATGGAGTTTGGGCTGCATCAAATGTTTTGCAGAAAAAACGAAGTTGTGCGATGGAAATGCTCCCCATAATAAAGTAAGCAACTCAAGACTGTGTTTAAAACAGTCCTCGTCCAACGCCGGCAAAATTACTCTAACCAGTTCACTGCAAAGTTTCAGGACACTTTGTCCAAGTTCTCGTAGCAAAACTTATCTTAAGTTCAGATCCCTGGCCATGTCAGGATACGAGGTTTTTTCACCTGAGGTATGCTGCCATCTGACAAACCACTAGCGCGTGTTAATCGCTTTTGAAAATTGCGTTTAAAATAAAAACCGTTCAAACGATTACGATTTAACTATCCCACTCGCCCTGGTCAATGAGTCGCATATCATGGCTACCCATGGATACTTCTAACCTACCGGATACTGCGAGACTTATGAGATCTAATCCAACTGTTCTACTGTGAGAAGAACACTCGTGTTTCTGGGACGGATTTTACCGTCAAAATGTTTCAAGAAGTCATCGAAGAGTATTTTTTAACAAGAATATCTTTTCAGGTACACCGTTTTCCCTCTGATGCACCTCAGGAAGAAAGAATAACAGCAGCTGGACAGCTGAAAGAGAGTTCAAACGAGAATGACGTGCATAAAGCTCCAAAGAGCCCAAAGTTGTTTGTGTTTGGTAATCTCAGCTATGCCAAACGAAAAAACGAATCTACCCATTATAAAAAACTCAGCGCTGTTAGCTCACTCTTTGGATATACGAATGAGCTTCCTACAAGTTTTGAAAATGAGGTTCACATAATTGAACGACTCACTGGGAGCATTTTAATTACGATAACATCACTTGGTGGCCCGCACTCAACAAGGTGACCCACACTGGGCACAGTGCGCAAGTACATGCAAGGCCGGAAATCTGATACTGGCTCATCAGTTTCTGTAACACTATACAGTTACGCGGATAGATCCATATTCATTTACAACTGTGATCTAACTACCAACGTGTCATGATAACGATTGCGCATGGCAAAGCCTGGTTTTCTGGGGAATTATCTTCTGGAGTTTTGAACAGTTATCACTTACCAATGAGGAAATGCATGACAAAGCAAACATCCCAGTTGTAACCAGATCACTAAGTGCCGTCGTCCCAGAAAAAAGAAAGATATAATTTGTTGGATCAAGAAACCTCTGTATTGTAACCGTTCACAAAACATGCGTGTAGCCAGTCGAGTTCACTTCGGGTTCAGCTGAGGCCGGCCAGTCAGGTGTAAACTTTGCATCCCAAGGCTACTTTCATCTCCGTTGAAACTTTGATGTTTGGCTTAAATAAGGATACCATTTACATCAAAACATCGAGTTTATGGCAGGGCCATGACTATTATTTCACGGTAACCTTACTGTGATGCTGAACTCACTATCCCGCTAACACGGTAAGTTTCTTTAAAGTTCGTCAGAGAACATCACCCTAATTTGCGACGTTAGCGAAGCTTGTTTGTTTACTTACAAGGCCTGTCATAAAACCATGTAATTGGAAAGGATTTATGATCATCTGTTCGCTCGCTACGCTCCCAGATATGTTTCTGTTGCGACCGTAAACTACGGAGAGTAAACGCCGGCTGAGCGATCGGGATAATAAGACTGAAAGCAGCTTCTGACAACAGATCACGCTTGGCACACTTATCAACGGCGTACGCCCGTGTATGGCAGGCGCGTATAGTCAAAAAGTGTGCACAGGTCCCGCCAGAGCATGACATTTTTAAAGTACGACTTGACTATCCTCTAATGAGTCGACAACTAATATAGTGAACTGGAAATTTGCACAAAACCTCTTCAATTTTGGACTGATGAGTGATCACGTGCCCTTAGCTTACCTGCTGACCACGCCCGGGCTTCAACGCCACGTATTCTATCCGGAGCAGCACTATTTCATGATCACTTGACACGGCGCTCACGCCATGTCCCGTTACTTATCCCCCCCCCCTAAACTCCAGTCATTCTCACTTTTTGGAAAAGAATTTGGCGGAGATTTTTTGCAACTTTCTTAAAATGATAAACACCAAGGTAGAGTAGTAACCGGCAATTCCTCAATACTCCTCAAGTTTAGAGTTTTGAATTATAACTTACCAACGGTTGACTGCCGGGTATTCTACCCTCGTTGGCAATAAACCCGTTGTACACTCTCTCACTGCGCTATTCATTTTTATGTATCTGGTGATAGTATCCGACTTGAGTGGTCCGCAAGTTGTCGTGACTTTATCAGTCTAGCATCCAGTGTTTCTGCGCAGCTCCTGCATTGAGAATCACCAGTCATTCATAGTGAATGAAAACACAAAACGTGGTGTGAGGGTCACCTGTGGACCGGAAGTGTGAACAACCCTCTCTTATGCAGTATACCAACTTATATGCTCCAGTTAGTGTAGGTGTATGACAGATGCACTGTTACTGACCGGTCCTTCCAGTGGGAACATGTCGAGTTAAATTGCACAACAGAACCGAGTCGTTCAAAGACATGACAACTTGTTGGTGGTGGTCTGATTGGCACTGCACAACCGTTCCGTCGAATCTCTATGCGTCTCACGACTCTGGAGGAGACGCGAATTACTTTAAAACTTCATCTCTACTCCGTCTTGGTTGAACCTCATTTGCGCACGACTGGTTAACAATGAGACTATTTCACCGCTTGTTGTTCAGAATGTTTCCCTCAATAAGTAATCTGTTGGTCCAAATTGCTTGCTATGTCACACATAACACAAGGCTTTTGCTCAGAGAGTCACTAGTTCCAAACTCTATTCTATCACATTTGCTTGCGACATATGCTTTCCAGAAACGAATTAATTTGGGAAAAATGTCAAAGTAATGAAGAATAATAATTTCACCGCACATGGCCAACGTTTCTGACATTTAGCTCACTGGGTTTGGATGTAGAACATGGTCTGATTGCACTTTTCATATGTTGTGGGTAAATTGTGGTACGTTCAGTCAACTTCCTCACCGCGTTAAAGGAAATACATTGGAAGCTGATTTTCAGATTAAAACTTTGAGTGAAGGGCAATTTTAGGCTTGTGGTGATGAATGAATAGGTAGACAAGAATTTATACAAAGAGAAGCAGTGAACCGGGAAGAGTAAGGCAATGTTTTGTGTCCTCTTCAACATTGCTGGAAGAAAGCTGGGGTGGATTATGATGAGCGCAGTGTTTTTTTGTTTTTAAACAAACTTCTATTATTTTTCTTCCCAAACAGAGACATAGCTGAGTCTATAATGTGATATAATGCCCATTTACTTAAGAAAAAATGAATTCTGCAGGTTAGATGGAAGCCTGAATTTCTGGGTTTATTGACTCAATGCCTTACAAACATAGGCATCAGTTGTTCACAGACCACACCCTTTGCAACCCTGTGGAATGTAGCAAACATAAACTGCCACGATATCCATGGTTCTCCAATCAGGTAACAATTCATTACCGAATACTAAGATCGCGCTCTTGAGCCAATAGTGAGTTAGCTTTGCACGCCGGTCAAACATGTCCGCTCTATAGTATTCTTGTTCACTGAGTAGACTAACACAACCAGTTGGTAGTTCAACCCTGATACACAATGTACCGCCATTGCATGCTGGATAAAGCACGATTTTTCATGGTATGATAAACAGGATACTGCGTCGGTAGACCGGCCTAAAATATGGTCTGGTTTTTGGTTTACAATCAGTCCCATGGCAGGTAGAAATCTGTAGAAGCAAACGGACCGCACATCTGATTTCCGAAATATAAACAACGATCATCAGTTGATACACTCGGCTTCGAGCCTGACTTTTCTTTTATACTTAGCAATGAGTACAACATAGCAATCTTCATTACGGTACACAAATCTTCATTTAAAACACCTAATTTGTCTTGGATTTTTCTTGTACATACTGCGAAATCTGGTGTTCTGAAATACGAATCCATCGCCATAGAAAACACACTCGGGTTTAGACTTCGCCTTAGGTGAATCGGATTACTACCAAGAATGCGCCCGAGACACGTGAAACACTCTAAACAAATGGTCAGAACGACCAGCTAGTCATGACCGCAACATACCTCTACAATTTGCCTTTTACCAAACTTATGCATGACTCCAACTTTGAATTTTGGTCATTCATCAACACCGCAAATCATGCTATGTATAGAAGATGTGACCTTTGCTGGCGCACTCCGGGATATGAGTAATCCAGTCCATGGTATTTATGATACAAACCCGTGATTATATTCATGCGAGCTAGGTTGTTGGCTCTCCCGATTGTCATGCAAAACATCATAGATCTTAGTTGATGTCATAGAACCGAATAAAAAAGAACCTCTTTCAGTGTCTTGCTCCCTTTTGGATTTGCTGAGTGATTCATCCCATTGCAAAAATTGCATTCTATCTAATTATAAAAACCATCAAAGCAAGCTGTTCTAGCTAGCAAGACTTTTCGTACGTCGTGTAAATCGTATGTGAGTCCACCAAGGTCGTCCGTCATGAGTGATTACACCATTCCATGCACTGTTAGATAGGGTGATATTTCCGACTCTTCTAGTTTCCTTTTGAGCACGTCCCTCATTTATCCACATGATACTTCTCATCGTCAGTTGTAGATGGAGCCTGCACCATAGTGGTTACTTTATGCGATGTTAAAATTCAACCCTTGGGATTTCTGGGACTCTGGAGCATTTGTCAGTGGACTTGCGGCAGCACAAGGAAGATCCAATTGAGCCTTATCTGATTCACTCTTAATTTCACACTCCCTCGTTAGTATACACTTGGTTGGAGCTTTGAGAAAGCGATGCTCAACTTTTTTTAACCTCTCTGGTTCCACAGGAATCTTGCGGACGCTCAGTCCAGGGTCCATTTATGACACAGGGCGGTAATCGGCATACGTGCCTTGTGTTTTGACTGATACCTATTTGATACACACGCTTCTAATGCCAGGACTGGATGATCGGTTCAAGTCACTTGGATCTTGAAGATGATTGATGACGCACTAGATATTATTGAACATACAGGCCACATGCTTTAAATGTTTTTTTTAACTGACAGGGATGAACGTCATTCTGTTGTTTGAACATGTGGATGTTTTTTCATGAAGGAAACTACTCACAAGGTTGCTGAAAACTCTTCAACCTTGTGAGTAGTTTCCTTCATGAAAATATACTGCGATATCTCGAATATCGTACCAACTGAAACATGAGGCGGCCTGTGTGCAGCACATTCAGTTGAAGAACATCATAAACGAGAGACTCACTTGAGTCTCCCGTGAAAACCAAATTGATTTGCAAATGAGTGTATTTGTCGAAATGTGGATGTTTTGTTCATCTGTTCAAGATGTTTCCAATACCACTACACACCTCTCTCTGACAAAATGATTCTACCGTGGCCGGATTAAAACCTAAATATGCATTCCATACAGTGGGATTCGTTGTCCTATGTATAAGGGTGTTCAGGGAGTTTTAAAGAATAGGATGTTTCCAAAAGCATTTCGTGCAGTAACTTCATATAAGAGACCTAGTATGGTGAGTCGGCGAATTGTTGAACTGATGTTTTTCATCTGGCAGAGACCTCGTTATCATCTTGAAAACACATGTACGGTTAACTGTGGTCTACCTGACAGGGCGCTTTAC
This sequence comes from Opisthorchis felineus, assembly GCA_004794785.1. Lineage (NCBI taxonomy): Eukaryota > Metazoa > Platyhelminthes > Trematoda > Opisthorchiida > Opisthorchiidae > Opisthorchis > Opisthorchis felineus. The sequence goes on along the minus strand of SJOL01006915.1, from coordinate 327,183 downwards.
AGCTCACCCATAGCGGGTAGAGAGTGTGCCTGAACTTCGCCTCAAAGATGAATGGCTTCCTGCATGATGGGCAAGGTAATATAACCCAGTTAGGTCGAAGGTTATATCTCGAGTTATTAACACTCCTTGCCACATAAGGCGTTTTCCATTGAGTCGGACGGTGACAGCATCAGTGGGTTTACTTGCGTTCACGTAAGCTCATAAACGCACAGTGGCAGTGAAACGCGTTGGCCGCATAAGGGTTTCACAATCCGTATTTTCAAGATGAGGTATCTCTGGATACAGTGTTGTGGTAATATTACCGACATCGTAGCTCACTTCTAAATGAAACTCACCTAAACTCTGTTCGGGTATGTTCATCACCCGGTGAAATTGCCAGATTGGTTTTCACTCAAAATGCCTTTCGTTGCTCACAGAAATATAACGTACACCTGAAGGTGTTTTTGGTTTTATACTGAGTTTACTGTGGACAACTAGGCTGACTCGAACGATCAATGGTAAACACTAATTGCCTGACATGAGTTCCGGTCAGACGTTATTTCATGTGGCATGTCACACGTAAAGGGGATTAAGCGATTAAAACCTGAATGTGAGGAAAAAATTTTATACTCCCAATCAATCTTTCCAAAAACAGTTCCTCCCGAAGGCGACAGGGTTGTGTGATGCCAGCCGGCTGATCAACGGGCACCACAATACACTTGATAGTTCGCGTGGATATTGCGTATTGCATGCCTTACAAAGCCAATTCATATTTAAAGGTATATTTACACACGGAAGGTTTTGTCTCTAAAATGTCCCCGAAGCTCTGTTAACATGGGAAAAACCAATTCTTGGATAAGTTTGTGCGAAGCATTTCCGACTCTTTGTCTCAAAATGGGCAACAAAATATTATCAAATCAAATTTGCATCTGCTTTATCCAAACTGGCTCCTCGTTGTCAACTTCTCCTAGCGCAAAAAGATGTTATCTTTTGAAAAGTTGAACGACATTAAAAATAAATGGGCTGATGTTGTGCTCACAGGACACCATTCATAGTCTTTCTGGCTACAAAGGCGGATAAACCCGTTGGTTTCGATGCACGGTAGCCTAATTTTTGGATGCGTCATATACGAACCGTTCTTGGGATTGAAGAAATGGTTTTTGTTCTGTGGAGACAGGAGTACTTTTAAACCAAATATTTCGGACTATATGCAGATATTCCAATTGTTTTAACCGTCAGTAAACATAAATAGTTGGAATGTGCCAATTATTTTCTTTACGGTGCTCATTGGCGCCTGACGGAATCTCGACTAAAGCGATATTCTAATCTTACGTTTGTACTGCCAGCAGGAATCCGAAAGTTTCACATGACCATTCTAGTCATGTGCTCAGAAGACAACAGGATGACGTGTCTTGTGGGTCCAGTATATAAAGTTATTAGTTCGTCTTTGGTCGAGCCAGCTTAACAGTTACCCAACTGCTAAGACTTTTCGCGAGTCTTTTTGGTGCTGTAGGCAGACAGCCAAAAATGACAGACTTTCCAAAAACCGATTGGGTTTTTTTGTCTACATTGCTCTACGTTACTTTGTCCCCCCTGACTTGATCATTCTGGTTAGCTAACATTATGAAAGCGATGTCGGATTCAAGTTTCTACGGTTGAGGGCTCAACACGATTGCTGGTTCTCAGTCATGCTAAGGTGTAAGCCCCGATTCATTGGCATTCGAGTCTGACCCGTTAACTGCGGCACATGTCTGACACTCAGACGATCACTCTGAGAAAGCAAACTTTTTCACACTTGAATAATGTTTGCAGCCGGATCAAAGCCTATCTCTGCCAACTTTTGAAAAATCAGAAGCTTGCAAATAACTTGAACATAATCAAGACTACGGTTAATCGAATTTTTGATTAATTTATGCACACAACATACCATTTGCCAACGGTAACAACTGAAGTGTTCTACTGAACCAACCCATAAAACGATTTCAACCAAGTTCCCAAAGTATCCTAAGAAGTTTAGATTCAAATGAAACCATAAAGTTTTATTCAGACTAAGCTAATTAGAAAAACCATCCGAGGAACTCCAAATCTTCGAGTGTCAAGCTTTCTGGCTTATTTGTAAGAATACATACTCACATGACTCTCGTTTGAGTAATCCTCTTCCTGTCCTCGCGCAATCATCCTGGTGAGTCCCCCTTCTCCCTTTTCCCCCTTTGGTGTGGACTCACCAGGCTGATTGCGCGAGGATAGGAGGACGATTGTTCAGACGGGAGTCATGTGAGTATGTATTCTACAAAATCCCTGCAACCACCAACACCTTATTTGTAAAAGTTGAATGATTCATCGAAAAACGTTATGTTGCTTTTCATTTTACAATTTGAAAAGTAGTAAGCTGCCATACTTTGGTTAAATACGGGAAAATTTAACCAAGGACACGATAAGTTTGGACGCTGTGCAAGTGTTTCATTCCATTTTCCCCTACTGTGCAATTTGCCGTAGGTATTCTCTCACATTCAAGTAAAGTCGCTTCCACTCACCGTACAGTACACTTTTTGAGTGCAGCAAATGTTGTGTTTGAAAAACTTCAAGAGATGGAAAGGTTTACTATGTGGTCTGTCCGATACCAAGTTCTACCATTCAGAACGAGAGTGCCAGACAACTGCTTAACATCAAGCCTGATTGTAAGTGGAAAGTGTGATAACGATGTAGCGATGATAAAACACAAATGTATTTTTATGGCAAATCTCTTCAGGGGCAGTAAGTTTCAAAGGGTCGGTTCTAACTGGGATTACAGCTAAGCACGTCTATCAGGACCCGTCCTCAATTGAATGGATGGAGAAAGGCAGCTGTGTTTGATACGGATACTTCAACGTCTGTCGTACGTTTCCTTGATTCCTCATCCTCCAGACCTTCGCTGGTTTAGAAAAATAGAAAATAGTCATAAGTTACCGTAAATCAAACCAATCTGTGCTGAAAGGTCAAGAAACACTGTACATCTGTTTCATCCTTGTTGAAAATCAGTGCGCATGTCACGAAACTCCAGGGGGTCTCGAATCCGCGACCTCTTGGTTATTAGGTTGGATACTTAACCCCTCGACTTTGGGCGGCTAATTATCAGGGTGACTAGCTTGAACCTATAAAGGATAGACTGGCTTTACGTGGAGGACGAAGTCCTCGTTAAACATTCCCAAATCTCCGCATACTACCAGCAGTCATAAGCTACTTCTGGAAGGTAAAGTGGGTTCCATCTGCCTCTTTCACTTTCCACATTTTGTCGTAGAGTTTTTGAACCGAAATGGTTGGCCTTCCACTACCACCGTCTATGACAGAGGTGAGTGCACTATGTTTGGAACAATCTAACAGTCTCATTAACATAACACAGTGAGAGGATTGTTATCGCTCTACTTAAGTTTGATGATCCTATTTTCCCTTATTTCTGGGCAAACCTATAAACTATTAGATTAGTGAATCTTTTTATTCTGAAACTTGGCTAACAAGCATCATCAATTAACCTTTTCTTTCTAACCAGAAGCGAGCTATCGCTAAAAGCGAGATATATCTGTGCATTGTTTGTTGTGTAATCACTTCCTGCTTAGATCGGATGAATTTTAACCTACGTTGAGGTTGAAAACCATCCGATTCTACAATACGAATACTATCGGTAGACGTTACCAGTGTAAGGAGATTATATGAAACAATGGAAATGATACAGATGAAAAGGCTTTCAAAACATCTTCATTTATGGGAAAATAGTACGATTCCTTAAAAAAAGAAGTCACTGACAAGCTTAGAGTACCAGGTGGATATCAACTTCACTATCCAAATGAGGAAGATGATTCGAGGAGGAACTACAGTGCACTAACAAAACTCATTACCATGACAGTCCACCCAATAGAATCTTCCAGCAACTAATCAAAATTTGAAGCTAGTGAGTTTGCATCACATTAAGCGGCCTTGTTTTAGCAAGCCGATAAGGTGTAGCCAGAATCGAGATGGCTCAACTGATTAGAGCACGAATTTACTGACCGGAAGGTCCGTGGTTCGAACCCGATCTCTGCCTGTCGACTTCCCCTGTCCAGGCTTGGGCAACCTGGCAGTATCTCAGCCCTCCTGCTTCCTTCGGATGGCAGGGCAGCTAGGCAAGGAAAGGGGGTTTCAGCGGAACGATTTTTTTAGGCAGAAGCAGCTGAAAATAGAAATAAAAAACGCCCAACTTCTTGAACACACCAATGAGGTCTTTTCATCCCACTTTTGTTACAGTGTAGATGAGTCTCACTTCTGTACCGTGAGGAAGGGACAAATTTGCCCACTGTCAGTTTCATCTTCTCATGAGAATATGGCTTTGATGGGTACCTCGCAACATGTTGGGGATAGTTTCTGCTATATAACCCAAGGAAACTGGGGGTAAACACCAAGCCAATACAATTTGAAGTTGAAAACACACTGAGGCCGATTTGAACAGAATGCAGTAGTCCAGTGGTGCATAAGAAGATAGGTTTACCATTGTTCCATTGTTGTTCAACCACCGTGGACGCATCAGTGGGAGAAGTGAGTAGCCGAAGTGTACTAATCTAATGGGATAATAAACACCATTCTGCTACCATCGTTTGACAGACACTAGGAGCCACGCAGTCACCCAGTTCAAACTGATTCCAAATACTTTAACCCCTAGATATCTAGCTACCTTTTCCTCAAACAGTTGAAACAGAATACATCAATCTGCGCAACAGATGGACCGACGCAAGTATTTGTTTCAAAGACGGACAGCACACTCATTTATTTCGACTTTCAGGAGGATTCATCACTTACCCAATAAATCTGCGGTTCTTCTGTGTTTTCCAACGGTCACGTTTCTCCATAATCAAGCTCAGTTCGCCCAACTAAACTCCATAATGAGCTACCACACTAGACAGGACGTCGCAAAAGTTCTGACAACCTATTTCCAACCAGTATGCATTGACTGAATTGACGGACAACAGCTATCTGTCGTTTAGACGGGGCTGAAAAACAATAAAAAAATATGAACATGTACATATGGCTCCCGCAACATCCACAAAAGACCGTCACTCCAGACACGGACCAGATTAATCGGAGTGGCGCAAAGAAGGTTAATTGTCTCAATATCAGCACCAATCGGCACACGTCCTCTTGTTTATGTGAATCTAGTCATTTTGCTCCCGGTGACGTTTGCTCGAGATGACCAAAACTTGGGGCAATAACAACCCGCTGGAAAAAGTTGTGCTCGTTTTCAACTTATTAAACTAATCAGTATGATTCACCTGAAACCCAAACTATTTGATGGCTTTCGTGCTGTGTTCACTATGGGTACTCTCAAACCGAAACCACGCTTGCCATTCCAAAAGAAGTACGAATTTTGAATTCACTTGGTGCTACGCTGCCCACAGCTAAAGGTGCCTCTCTCCCAGTGAAGGCCTCAGAACAAAGGGAAATATGAGATAGTTCACTGTGACAGATTGGCAATATTGTGCATACGCAAAACTCGTAGACAATATCTCATCAGTGAGATATTCAGGTGTCTCTTTTCAAGTAACTAGGCAGCGTAACTTATTGATTTACACGAGGAAAAAGAAAGCACTGTTTATATACCGTACACATTCGGCATGAAATATGTAGAAGTCATTTGACGTCATTTTTGAAGACTAAAATGCTGAAAGGCAGCAATTCTAGGTAGTGAATCCTTGGAAAACTGGAAGGACCCAGGAACATTGGTTTGATTCTGTGTTGGCATTTTTCTGTAAGTAAAAACTGCATAGCTAACTACTGTGAGTGAGAACGTGGCTCCAAGAGGACTACCTCTAACGAAACGCGAAAGAATACTGTCTAATCAAGCTGACTCTCATGTAGTTTACGAGTTCTCATGCCGCACCGAAGATAACTACAGACGTGTTTAGCAAAATGCGCAGCGGAACGCATCCCGAAATATCCATTCTGAATGACATCTGGACACAGTTGTCAGGTCAGGTTTTAACGCACAGATCTACACCATTGGCAGCTAAAGCACTCAGCCTACCAGGTTGATCCACTACGTTCAGTTCAAACCAGCTGTAAGTTGTTTGGAACCGACTGAGAAGTCTTTGTGTCAGAAATGTTTGGTGAACAATTGGCAGACTCATTTCGGACATTGTTGTGCAGCACAAACCCCGAAGTTCTAGAGAAACTTAAAGCTCTTTTGACCACCAAACCTCATCTTGTGCACAAACACTGCTGAGGCCAATGACTGGATTGTCTTGACATTGATCAAGTGATCCGTAGAAAATAAGCAATCGCCCCTTCAGCTGCTATTTAACTCTTTACCATACACAACTCGCATGTTTTCAACTGGAGACTGAGGTAACTCAGGCGGTGACCGTTGCAACCACATTGTATAGCTAGGCGGACGAATGAACGGCCATATTCGACATGCTTTACGTGCATGACTGAAGACATCAAAGGAAATGTCAACATAGGACAGCATATTTTCTAACATTCCTAATGAAGCGGATAAAAAAATACAATATTTCAAGACAATAATCAAACTAATGCTAAAGAACAATCCTTAAATGAAATGTTCTGGACTTGAAAAAGCAGACTTCGAAACCGGAATCCATGACTATGAGCCCTCGGTTTTACCGCTCACATATCGTGACCAGCTAGAGAAAACGCAGGCAGCATCTAACACGGATTTGCCCTACTACTATAAAGCAACCTTGCTGACTGGCTCCCATCGTACCTTAGAAATTGATCTAATCACCTGTGGTATTGAGGCCTCTACTTCAAAAGCAAAAACCATCCAGTTAGGAATCTATTAATCTTTCACGAGACAGTGGGCGTGGACATTCCTGGACTTCAGTTATCATTAGATTCATTTATACAAATGCAGTCCAGACTCCTAGTTTTAACATTCCGAACATCAAGTACGATAGTACCGGATAATGTGCAGACTAACCACCTGTTGTGCTTGCAAACGCATGACCGCCAGCTTAGGTATATTAACTCACCAGTCACCTAACCAATGATCCAGACGCCTCGTTGAGCGAAATGTGATGCTTGGTAACTCCAAAGAAATGGAGAGTAGTGTAATGTGTCACAGTGGACAGCCTCAGATCTTCGTAAGCTTTAGACCGTTTCGTCAATGAACGATGCTTCTTGTGAAGCCCCAGCTATGTAAATCCACTCATCACGATTGGTCGCTGCAACCCTTAGTTACAACATTCTTTGCGTAGAAACCCTGATGTAGGTTCTGTTTTTTATGGGCATAAAACAGTTGAGTTTTCCGTGATCATTGGTATAATTTGTTTATGAATGTAGTTCGCCAAATGCGTGCAGTTTTTTGTTCGACCAGAATATGAGGTTGGCGGCAAACCCAAGGCAACATTCACCTGGTGAACCCTAAGAAGGGTAAAACCGGTCGTGAACTGGCAGGGAGTTTTCAGAAACTTTAAGTACTGCATTCTGTCAAGTGTGGAGTTGCCATTCCTAAACTGTCAGCATGCCTGTTGATCACCGATCATGTTGAACTTAACTGTTTGCTACCTGTGCATTTTAAATCTTTTTCTATTCTCCATATGTTGTTTCGAGTAGTAACCAATAAACCATCGATCGCCTTATAGCGACTCCACCACGAAAACATCAATTTTGTTTATATCAGCTCTCATGGTTTACCAACAGTCTGTTTCTCACCACTATTGCAATGATCAATTCATACACCTTATACTTCAATCTTGCGCATTACGGTTGTCCGAGATAGCAATTTGGGAAACCATTCACTTTCAGGGACTAAGGAAGTCGTTTAGTCTTCCGCCTTTTGACACATGGTAATCCTAACTGTCGGCTAGTCAATAGACCACAGAGAATGCGGCTTTACTCGGGCTTACCTCGTAAATGGTGATTAGTTTAGTCAACTAATATATTCATAAGATATTCATAACAAACCGGCGTAGAAAAATGTTAGACCGTCAAATTGACTGATGCTTTACTATCAGTGTTTGGTCGTTTGGTTTTTTTACGTTTCTAAATGGCACGCCGAAGATTTTGTCCGATAGATCTACCTCAGACAGCTCAGTAATGTTGCTTAACCTGCCGAAACCAAATCAAGGCGTAGAAAAGTAGGGTACGGCTACAGATTATTGAGCTAAAAATTAAAGACGTTGGTAACCTAATTTAGTTTTTTTGCACATACGGCAAACACGTTTGCTGTTAATTTTTTAGTTTCCCTTTTCTGGGGAAGTCATATAAGGTTAAACAAACTCAGAAACACTGTACAGTTGTCTTGGCAATTTCAGGTATTGCCAACAGTGCAAACTTCACTAGTCACCAGGGACACTTGAAACGTTTCAAGTATTACACTACAGTTGTAGCTACTCGTAATAGACTGACCATTGGTGGCTAGATCTTAGTGTTCAACTGCTATTAAAAACGATGTGGCTATCAGATTATCCCGCTATTCAGAACAGCAGTAGCACTGGTGTTTCTTATCAGGAAGGAAACATTTGGACAATACCACTCCGACTTGCAGTATAAGATGAATGAATACCGTTTGGTGAAATTCGTCATTTTACTCATGGTCAGCCGCGGTGGATGAAAAATTGAGTACTGAAACTAACCTTTGCAACACAATTCAACAAATTTATAAGCAGTTTGATCTAGATGGATGTCCCACAAGCTAAACCACTCAGTTTAATCAGAAAAATCAAACGACTTAAACCATTTGAAAGAAGTGAACTTTGGTCGTTCAACCACGGCACCTAGCTAAAACGAGTTATGGTGGCTGAACAGCCAAAGTCCTGTGTAGTATGGTTACTTATTATCCACACAAACTGACTCCACATGCCATACCTCATAAAACTCAGTGCTTATGAAAATGTAATCGGAACTATCATGCAGCCGATTATTTTCGAGTGACAATCAATGCGACTAGACTCGACTGACTAGATCGAGAAAACCAACCGCATCGCTCAAGCGTAAACACATTCGTCTGTGCAGACGTGGTAATTCAGGCAAATCCAGAGTGCGTTTGTGAAGCCGTGGTAGCACCCTCACCTCGCATGTTAGATATCCGGAATTCAAATCCCTGCACGTCCAAGGATATGCAGTGCTGGTGAGCACTGCATTATTAAGAGCAAAACTCCAACCCAGTGCTTTCTTCCTTTGGAGTGGACTCACCGAAATATTTGCACCAGGACAGGAGGACAACTGTTCAGACGACAGTGATGTGAACGCAACCACTTACACCTAAAAAATGAACGCATCAGATATTTCGTGCTGCTAAGGGTACCGCAAACCAAGGCTTTTTTTAACTAAGACGTGCCCTAGTATAATGTTTATTTTCAAGAGTCAGTTTTAAAAGAAAAACAGCAAAGTGATATAGTGTGGAAAACCTTACTTGAGCAGTCGCTAGAATAACATAACAAGCTTATTCTTTAAACGGGGTAGCGCGTAGCATAACTCCAGAAAATCCCAAGAAAACAGCCACATCATGGCGATAGGTTTTGATAGGTTTCTCTCCTTAGAGAAACAACTTCCCTGGGACCAAAAAACAACACATACCTTCTGTCCCGATATCCACCCACGTTTTTTATCTCCCCCTTCCCCCAAAATAGGTGGTTTTCGCCCTGGAAATAAAGATTACTTTGGAGATGCCCACTGTCACTGATCCTGATTAACCACCAAACTATTAATTTAAACAACTCATATGCTAAGCACCGCTTATTCACCAGCAGATCACATCGGTGAACTCCTATTGGTCTCACTTAGTCGGCAACTTGATTACACCCAAAGCACCCCTCGCTGGAACATTGTACAATTACCATATCAAGAGCTGGTTATATAGCGTAAACATAAGACAGTACAATGCGAGCTGCCCTAGTGGTTATTGGGTTTGAAATAACCACTTCGGTTTTCATGATCACGGCGGTAAATAATCTCTTTCAGTGGTCCTAAAATGACTCTAGATGGGTTTCAAAATAGTCCATCATAACCGAAATGACGGGCGCTGAATAGTACTTAAACATATGCCTTGTTTTACTGGCACACGTCAATCTTGAGGTACGTAAACAAAAGAAAACTTCGTTTCGTTCTCAAGAAGCTTGCTTAATTTCTCGTATATAAATGAAATGTTTTTAGCCCAGCATCTAAATCATGTGCTACAGTTCCTATTCCTCAGCTTTCACATGATAAAACAATCCTGTTAGACTTTGCCAAACGCACTTCTTTGATGGGGGGAACAAAACAGCGGTCACCTTGAAGTGTGCATACTACACGGACCACTCACTCCACTAGATTCCAGTGAAACCGTGCTGATAACGTGAAATGTGGGAATAAATGCGAAGGAATACTACCAAAAAAATTTGCCCGATCGATGTTCGTTTAGACGGCCTTTAGAGGATCTGTGGGTTTCCAGTATAAAATGTTGTTCTGGAAGGAGTAATTTTTCGTCACAAATACAAAGATATCGTATGGCGTTAATTTGCTTTTCGTGTCTAGAATGTACTATATTATCCCCGAATAATTTGGGTTACTTGATTAGTCTTAGGTCGCAAAACGTAATAATTTCTAGTCCATCACTTCCAAAAAGGTTTGCTCGAGATTTCATAATTAATTAAAATGTAAGTTTTTTCAATGTTTTTTAGTATATTCAGTAAATGAATCGGCCATTATAAGAGGAATTTTGTAGTCAAATTTAAGCTAAAGCTTTAGAAGATTCGACACTTTTGTTTTGAAGCTATTAGAAAATTTCGTTTTAAGAAATGCTTAGAAGTTACTAAAGATACTTTATTCACGGAGTCATGTGACTGGAGGTGATTAAAAGATTTAAAACTGTTACTACATTTGACAATGTAGTAAATCATCTAAAAAAGTTGGGTAACAGACGGATTCCATCTCTACTAGAGATCGGCCCACCATGAAATAATTATTGTCCACTTAACTTTTTGTAGTTTAATGGCACATTCTATGCAGCATTTGCAGCCGCATTATTTTCATCTTGATGGGTATGATGTGGAGACCTACTTGGAGACATGGCGGAATCACATGTTGAAGTAAAGAGTGTGACTGATCAATTTACAAAAACCACACAGACGATGAGCACCTACAAAAAAATAGGTTATAAGTGTACGTCAGGCCTTGATGATGAGATGTGATAAAACGGTCTTTTTGTGTTGTTTCACATTTCAATTTTAGTGCCAACAGAAACCAGTAAACCGACGACTCGGCGTCCAGTTCTATCAGACAGTGTGTTCCTGCAAGATAACGAAGAGAATCATCTCGGAAAACAGAGCTGAGATATAGTTGCCATTTCGAAAATAACGAAAACCAGCGTCGTTTCGCAGACAACTCTCATTTATCGCAGCACTGCTTGCGAACAAGAAAAACCTTGAATTCATATCCAAATGCTATTCCGCTAATTATAGCAGGTTTACCACTACTCACTGCTCCATAGTAGTGTGAAATCTAACACAGTCTGACCGTCTTTGCTAACCCTTAACCCTTTTTAGTAGTAATGCCTACCTACGTGCTGCATTTAGTCATAAACAATACATCAGATTTAATCTACTTATTTAACTCTTTTTGTTACTGATTATCACCTATGAAAAATCTGGAATGCAACCTTAGATAGAGCAGTAAATAAATTCGATTTTTTAATTCTAAATGTCCAGGTAACAGAAATCAACATACAAAACGAAATTTTGCAAAATTCACTTTACCTTTTTGGTCGCCTGAACTTTGTAGTTCAGCTGCAAGCGAACAAAGTTATCTGTCTTGAATGTGCTTTGTAGGGTCTGTCAAACTTCTATAGATATAATTCTGTTTGGGTTCGTTACTGACCTCCGAAAATACGGTCGTCAAACTGCCATTTATTCCAAAATTGACACCCTAACACCACTTGTTCAAAGGCGAAGTTTCAAGCTAGCTACGCATTTCCGAATAAATGGTGTTACTTTCTGAGCAAACAAATAAACTTTTAGCGATCAAATTTAACAAATCCACACACAACTCTCCCAACAAGTGAGAACAAAACAAGATTGCGCACATAGCAGGAATCGAACTGATAAAACGAAGAACACGATCACCAGACACTCGTCTTGGTAACAAACCGCACAGTGAATCAGAATATGGTTGTGTTCGGCCTCACATAAAGTGCAAAAAAAGATATCGCTTTGAATTATTAACCTCAGCCTTCATTCGAATTTGCTTTGGTGTGGCTGCTGACACCGTGAAAACTATCTTCTCAGTCGCCTAAGCTGATCTGTCTGCATCCGGATGGGCTTGAACCATTTAAGGACACATCGCTGTCCCAAGTGGTTTAGAGAGGATCACTGACTCAACGTAGTTCGTTCAAAACTGTTTGACACCAAGTAATGAATAATAATTTACAGGTGTGGAATCGTTACGAAGAATCAGCAGTGTGTACTCAAGTGCTTTGGGTCACAAAATATCGTCTCCAAGTTGTTAGGAAATATTTTATGTACAGAAGTTATTTCCTAGTTGGTTCTAAGTTGAGTTTTATTCATATTTCAGCCCTTTATTGAGCTTGAACTAAAGACGTTGCCTTCGTGATGTGCAGCACCCTCGGACTGGTGGAAAAGCACTTCACTAACGACGGTTCATCGCTATTTTAGGTCATATCTCGTGAAGTGGCTTCGAACTAGACATTCTACCTCCAAGGATAAAATTTTGTGAACCATTACTCGAAAGTTGATTTTCTATATGCGTCGCGTAAGCAAAGGAACTTAACACTTAGTTTTAGTAAGAATAAATGACCAAGCAAAACCCCAGTCGGAGCTGACTGGGTTTGTTCCTTAACACAAGACATACGTACCTACGTGCTAAAAATAAAACAATTCAAGGGATGTATGCATGCAATTTTACAAGATTCCGTGCTTGCTTAGTGAGAGCTGGTGTTTTTCTTGCGCAACCATATCGGAAATTGAAAACAATTTGTATGCATCAGTATGAAATGCAGTTACGAAAATTCAGTGAACGGGTATAAGATAGAGTGTTGTCCGCCAGAAAAGACTGAAACTGTAGAAGAGTCGATTTTTTAAACCTGAGCACCCAGATTTAACCTCTTTAACTCTGACTCAGCACGATACAGTGTTATTGTCACCGCTAAAAACATGTTTCATATATGCCTTGATTGATTCTTTGTTTCAGGCAGTCAGCAGCTGTCTTGCAGCTATTCTGATAGTAAGTTAAAATGCCTATTTTTTACGTTTCAATACGGTTTTTACCTTGATTCAGCTCTATTATAAGCCCACTGACAATATAACTAGGACTGCTGTCGCAGTGACCTGCGGACAGTGTTTCTGAAGAGTAGTGATCACGATACTTTGTGTGATTACCACTGGGTTTCGCATAACAAAATAGAACTGAAGAAGAAACTGCCCTCGGAAACTGTGAACATATAGCTCATGGAGTTTGTTCAAATTTGGTTACTTTCATGCAGTGGCTAGGATATAATCAAACGGACCATGTAAACTAAATTACATCCTTTAGATATTCAAACCTAAAAAATCAAATATTATTGACTTCACTTGATTCATACAAATAAAAAGTTTTGTTTGTGGGAGATCGCCATTACAAGTAAAGCGCTGTTATTTCGTCTCTGTTGACTGATTGAACTTCCCGAAAAACGGGTCAATACTTGGCGTTATTACCTGTAAAGGTAGTCAGACATATGACAAATTCCTTAAAGCCCTCTAAAATTGGGCAGGTTTTGGTATTTGTCACATAACCTTGCCTTTCGCCATTGCATCTCTTAGTTCCCATGTTCCGCAATTTTTAAGAAATTCCACGCTGCGTAGAAAATCCTTTTGATGAGGCAATTGGCATCGATCGGAATCACTCTCCTCAGATACGATAAAATTCACAGTGAAACGGTGATTCAACTTTTTTACGCGCAGAAATTTGTAGTGTATGGTACGATGCACGATAGATCAGGATTTTATACTACACCCGTCCACCCACCGAAGGCTCCTCTTACTCCACCAACCGCGGCACCCTATTGACAGCTGACAGCCTAAAACATGAACGACATCACGGGATAAGCCGACCTAATAAAGTGAACAAGCTGTAAGCAGAATCTTGTACAAGGATCTTGGCTTAGAGATCCTCGGATTAAGACACGTCAAATTTGTCTTCATGTGCACGAATAACCGTAATTTGAAGGTGTAATCTGACGAGTAAAAAGGTGTAGCTTCAGCCAAATAAGCGCGTGGAATAGAAGTAAGATATTGGGTCAAATTCAGTTCATACTTTCAGCTTACCTATTTAATAAAGATTTCTTTAAGTAAATGAATTCAATCTATAATAAAAATCCGAGAAGCGCTACACAGTTGTTTCATCCTACTTGGTAGTCACTAGCGCCTGGTATCTCAAGAAACTCGGACAGTTCCGAAGCCGCGTCCTCTTAGCTAGTAGTTTAGAGACTTAACCACCCAGCGACGAACTCTTACTTGTTTAGACTTGTAACGGTGGGTACTACTGATGACGCATGCGAGTAGTATGTGTGTTCTCGTAACTTCGCCTTGATCTAATGGAAGGTGGGATTTATTACGGAATTTGTGGAACTACTTTACAGTTTTTGCTTGCAATTGTGCGATAGTCAATGAATATCCAGGAGAGTTCAAGAAGACGCGTTCGAGAAGAAGATGGATATTCCGTTTTTAAAAACAACATGCAAATGAGAGTTTAACCTTCCTGTCCAATAGTCTGTAACCGTTTAGTTGGCGTTTTCTAATAAACAACT
>SJOL01006915.1:295644-312395 GCA_004794785.1 Opisthorchis felineus | reverse complement strand
TAAGTCAGAGTGAGAACTACTATCGAGGACAATTGGCCTTGTCCGAATGTTCGCCCAACGGAACTTTCATAGAAATAACCAATACCGGCGAAATCGTAAGTTTCTAATGGTTTTGCTTTTATCCTCAATATGATGATGTGGTGTACCAAATAATTGTGTTTCTTCACGGTTTTATTTATTTGCATAATGACAGTCATGAGATTTGATGGAAGTTAAAAAAAACGGCAGGTTGTTGATCAGGTGGCTGTTGATCTGTTTCCAACGGCACCCAACTGCGCACTGATGATGTCTCCTCGTATGGTGACGAAACGTTCGCAAGTCAGTGGCCAAGCTCGACGGACAGATCAACCACCACCTGATTAACAACTTATAAACTCACCCGAGCTACAATTTTCAACACATAACAAAAGCTATGGCAGATTTTGCATTGAAACCTGATTTGCAAATTAGGTTGGGGTAAGAAAAAGACACAGGTGAAAATCACCTGCTGGTGACAGTGCATTCTGATGTGTGTTTAAACGGAAGTAAGAGTAGTTACACTTGAGTGGACCCGAATTGTTGTACTCTGTCGTTTTTCACCAGAAATAAGACGAAAAAACACAATCCCGTTTGCTTTAGAGATGCCGCGATTGGGCTAAAATTCCAGCCGTATTTTCTGCCAGATCTTTTGTGCTAATGACTTTAGTAGAACACCTACTGGTCTGATAATAGTAGGCCTCATCTCCAACCATAGTTGGAGTACAACAAATATGCTCATTTGCATACGAGTTTGGTTTTGACAGGAGATTCAAATGAATCCGGTTGAAGCTCTCTTGAACCATAAACGAGAGATTCTGCCGGTTCAAATGAGAGTTATGAGGAACGAACCAGAGTAAAGTAGATCGGAATGGAGTGAAGCTGAGTAAGAGGATTTTTAAGTGTAGGGTTTGTTATCATCTGATCTGTTACTCTGCCAAAGCTGGTCAATGAAACTTACTTTTCTAGTTACGAGATTTCATCAGTGACAACTAGTGATCTGCTATAAACGAATCCGCACGGATCGTATTTTGGTTTTTGTCCACTGATAAGTCTGTGTCAAATTTCTTCAGTTGCGTTATGTAGAATCAAGTCCCGATGCTTTTTAAGGTCGGAAAAATGCGGTTATATTTCGGGCTGACAACTACTTCTCACATTTAAACACACAAAGTCGTCGGAATACACTCTTTAGCTTGTTACTGGTGTTTATCGATCAATGAATGCCATCGTTTTCCATGGACTTAATTGACTTTCCAGGAAATCAACCTTGCGGGATGGTGTCTCATTCGAAACATTGATCAGGGACGTCAAATCACTCGATACACTCTTCCAAATCGAATTATCCCGGCACACACTAGCTTCCGAGTAAGTAAACCGAATATTATTGCTGAACAGTTGACTGCAAACAAATCAACCTAGCTGCATGTACTCAAGCACAAACGTGATGATAGATTATTAATTAAGTTTTTTCCTGACCACAGTTATAGTAAGATAACTATTCCCCAACTGGTAGACTGATCATCGGTAGTCTGATTCCCTGCACTTTTTTTGATCCATTGCATCAGTTTTCTTCCTAATTTCCCCTTCCTAACATTAAATTTTATTTACTTCAGATCTGGGCCGCTGGAAAAATGAGTCCTGGTTCCGGAATGTTTGATTTTGAAGGACCGTATGCAAACTGGGGAACTGGGACATTGGTGCACACCAGCCTTTACAGTCCAGATGGCATGGTAAGCTCCAGACTTTTGGTTGCTGCTTTATACATACGCCAAAATGTATTATGCCGCTGCTTAGTTTGCTTCTTTTTCAGCTTGGTCTATTTATTGCATGTTCCTTCCCATGGTCCATACATCGGAAAGTTTTCGAAAGGCTAGTTTACTGCGATTGAGAGTTAGTTGAATCGTTCTAGTTCATTGGTCAACAATGATCTCCCAGAAGCGATGCAGTCGAATACTACCTAGCTCTACCTAGCACTTTATGGGTAGTTTTGTATCTTGCAACCCCCGGGTTTCTCTTTCGAAAGAATGCTAGCGCGCAAAGGCAACGGATCAAGAATCAGGTCGTGTTTACAGCGGCTTGTATGATCAGGACCAAATCTGTCTGCGTGAAGCACAAAGTCAGCACTGTAAAACGGACCAGACAGAGGTGCCAATCCCAAGGGTTGTAGTGGGTTTCATTCAATAGCAGATATTCAAATCTGAGTTCGTTTCCAATGAAGACTTCGTCCCGTAATTGAAACCGAGAAGTAGTACACATCTCTCACAGTAGGAAATTTCAAACTCGCGAAATCCCGTTTGGTCACGAGCGGCTGATCAGCAGTGTGAATAACTCGCACTTAGTTTTACTGAGATATGACAAACAAATAGTGCACTCCACTCAAAACGGAGCTCCATTTTTTGGAGAAATGCTGTGATTCTAATAGAATTTTAGTTCATTTCACTCAAACCCCAGTACCGCCTGAACATCAGCCAATTCCGTTTTGGCGTGATGCAGGCTACTCGCCCGTAGCCGAATGATATAGTTTCGACATACCAACCGGAAAATCCTGGGTCCGAGCCTTTCCGGAAAGTCGTAAGATGCGCACTGCTGACAATTCACAACATAGATAAAGCCCCTGTAACTGGCTTATTTTGCTTTGCAGCATAGATGGCCTTGACTTGCATGGTAGGACCCCCAAGACCCTATCTTTGCTGACAGCATTTCCATTGGTTTTGGTAGTGTTAGAAGTTTTATCTCCTGACCCAGTTGGTTGGTCTTGTGCGCAAAACGCCATTTTTTTCTGTTTCTATCAAATTTGGACATTCAAAGCACATCGAGTGAAGCATTTTTAGATAAATTAATTGTAAATATTTGTAGAAATCTACCACAAAACATTAAACATTGCGTTATGTGCCAAGAGGATGTGAAATTTCCTCAAGACCATTCCAAACACAGTGCGAAAATAAACATTGTTTTGGGTATGAAACCTTCCCTACTGAGCATCGCCAGGCCGTGACATTTTTGAATACCATCCACTCAATTTGTTAGTTTTCACTCCCAACGGCACCCATTAAATCACAATTGCTGCCTCTCTACCATGCAACATACTAGTTTGGTTGCAGCTATATATGTTTCTTATTCTCAGGCCCAAAATGTTTTGCTAGGGTTAAATCAGAAACTGTGTGAGGAATCACTTCCTCATTTACCAATAATAAGTTCATTGAGTAAGCGGTACAGACCGAAACCTTGTTGCGGTGAAATATCGTTGCTTCAACGCGGTCTTTACACAGAAATTGATGTAGCTGATCGGCAAGTACTCCAACGCCAGACCCCACCATGGTCTCCTTGCCTATCTGTTACACACAAACAGTATTAAGCACCTGCAGTAATTACATCCGAGGGTATAGCGAGTTCCCAAGTGGTCACTCGGCTTTGTGATACTTGCGCACGACAGTCATTTAAGAGGTGTTTTCCACTTTCTTGTGTTCCAAATGCATAGCATTTCCTAGAGGGACTTGATACCCGAAACAAAACTCAGTGGTTTCTCAACATCCGTAACGTTTAGTTTCTGATGCCTCGCATCACTTAGCAACTTCCTTTGCTCTGCCCACTAAATTTTAAAGTGAAGCCCAGACCATTTTTTAACCACGCCCAAAAGATTTTATCAAGAAATTGTCCACTCCTATTGTTGGTCAAGCTGTTCACTTGCAGTGCGCCTGTTGCATATTCTGCGGCAAATGCAGATACAAAGTGCGATTGCGTCATCGTTCAGCTGACCCAACGAAACTGGGTTTTCTCTCATATTCATAGCATAATTCATCAGTGCGTACAAATCACAATCCATAATTATCCTGTCATGAGTCTGAAGAATATATGGATAAATTCCAGAGCAACTTCCACTTTCAGCGGTATGCTATGTTAATCAGATGGACCTTATAGCATGCCACACTTTTTCAGCACATATTTCAGGAGTTTTCTATGGACCGAAGCAAATTTAACCAAAACTGGAACAGGATTTTCTCCTGTGTAGTAAATTGTTCGTCATTATGTCTTATATTGAGTAAAATTTGAGGGAATCAAGTAGAAATGATTAAGCTGTTAGCGTTTTGGCGCACTATAATAGCTCAATTATGCCGGCATGATAACTCAGAAAACTTGTTCTCATCATTTGGAGACAAATCCTCGTTACTATTCCCACGGTGTGACTTAACTGTGTATAGTTGTTTTCTTCGGTACTGGCATGTGATTGCCACATGATCAAAATTAATATAATACCTCCGAGTGCGTTAGGCTAGCAACAATAGAACAGTCTTCAACTCAGTTCACCATCTACTGGGTGTTCTGATGAAACCTAACAAAACTAGGATGAAGACTGGTGTCCCCCTTACTCACTGGTTTCTGACACCTCACATGGGCTCCAAAGTTGCCGAGCAATACTCATACAATAATGGCCATGGGCGAAAAATCGAGTTAATTGAGACAACCTTCGTACTCTTCTGTAGTCAGTGAACATTTTGACCAAACTTTTTCATATTTTGAATAATGGTCACGATTTCGTCACATAATCAGAGCGTGAAAACCATGTGCTTATGGGTTGAGTTCCTTCCATAACAGTATGAGCAGACCTTTACGAAGAATTATTGCTGTCATGGTATGTTTGTATGTCATGGTATGTATGTATGTATGTATGTATGTATGTCATGGTATGTTTTTCAATTCCGGAATCATTGCAAAACCTGATGTGTTGACTGCTGGTGTACTCAGTGCCGAATTTTGTTTTTGTTTGAATTCAGTTATAAAATAAGCATCCAGTGTATTTGGTGTAGAAGGCCATGCATAGAAGGCCATGCTTGAAAGTCCCACTAGACTGCTACCACAGTGAATAAGAACGGATTATCATAGCACTTAGTGATGTAGGCGCCAAAGATTGTATTCGGATGGCTCCATAATGATGGTAACTGAGAAAGATTAAACTACACAGTGTACGGAGCATTCCAAGGTAGTTATGTCCGTAGCAAGAAGTTCTTTCGGCAATTTGATCTACTGAATTTTTGAGCTATCTTCACTTTGCGACCAGGGGGTGATTTTTGTAAAGGATTGCGAATAAATTGTTTCTGCGTATTCCAAGTTTCGTAGACAGTAATACGGTTTTCCTGGAGTAACCGATGCTGGCAAACGAATGTATGAGCAACCTCTAGTCTCTGTGTAGGTTAGACATCGAAAACTCTATAGTACCTCTGTCGCTTGTCCTAGAAACAGGTTGCCTGACTGTCCTGCAGGTAGGTTTCTCACCTATCCATATTATCACTGTATGGCAGCAGAATGTGGTTGTCTTTCAGAAGTGCCATTTCCACCTTGGTTTTTACGCCTTCCACAAGCAATACCAATTCTGAGTTGACTGTGGAGAGAAGGTCGGTTATGTAGATATAAATTCGTCGCGGATCATTGACCGACCCTTGCGTGACGCCTCGTGTCACTCAGGTTGGTCTCAACCGCGTTAGGAAAAGAAGTGCCTTTTCGGTTCTTTTGCAGTTTTTTGGTAAGGTGCTTACTACTTACGACCCTCGACGCCTTATGTCTAAAGTTTCATCAGAAGAATGCGGTGATCTACACGATGTACCAGGTAAATTACAGTAATGTTTGCCCACCATCCGCCATTTTGGTTTGTCCGTATAAAATCTAATGAAGAGGTAATTTTGTCTCAGAGCTTGAATAGTAGGTTTCTTGAGATAAGTAACGGCTCTTCTGACTGGGTTTGCTCGACAAGAGGGTTACAGGCTGATCATTTGTTCGGTCTACTTTGTTGCGATTTGATTACCAGGAGGCAAACGCGTTCGCACCTCCATGAATAGTTTTCCTCGAAAAACTCATCTCTAGAAGCTTTTACAATTTATTTTCAATTTATACAGACCTAATACATCACTATTAAATCTCACGCAGCACAATTAAAAATTGTTCATCCCCGCGCAAAGCAGGACTACTATATATATATATATATATATATATATATATATATAATACTGTAANATATATATATATTAATGTGTAAAATCTTAGTAATTCATACTATATGATTCAGTCTAACTCATCTAGCTGTTCACATTTTCAGCTTATTGTAAGTTCTGCGTCACCAGAAGCCGACATCGATGCGGCTAAAGACAAACCACGTATACCGGAGGAGGAGGTGTGATTACTTCCATCAAGTGCACTTTTAGATTTACCGTTCCACTCGCCAGCCTTCCGACTGCAGCTAAATTAAAGCACATGCTTTATTGATTTTGAACGCCGCACATCATTTAGCCACAAGCACAGTGTTTCTCTGCTTCCGTTCCGTTTTCGTACTTTGCCTAGATTTAGTGCTGCATTTCTTCCGCTCCACTTCCTTTGCAGGAAAAAGCAACACACACTCAACGGGTAGACTACAGTCCATGAAACCGCCCTCCTCTGTTTCCCTATCCATCCAATCACATATCACGCACAAACATTATTATTCACAATTGCTCTTGTTTACGCAATCGTTCCTGCAGGTCTGTTTACTGTGAAGTTAGTCCATCCAGACTATGATCATCTTTAACGGCTGGACTTGACTTTCAGTGAAACCAATCTAGTCGTTTATTTGCATACTTTCCTCCACAAGCTCTCTTCCACGGCCAAGCAGTCGCAAAACATTTTCTACCGACGTTTATACTGGTGTCTCCTTGTCTTCTAATGTATCTAATTAGACCTAACTAATATGAATACACTGCTTTGGTAAGTGTATTTCTGATAACTTGATAACTTTGAAGCCAACTAGTATATTGAGTATCTGTGGCAGTATACCCTATCGTCGTGTTACACACTTGAGCATGCTCATTAAAGCTAAAATCAACATCACGCGGTTTTTAGATATCACGGAAAGTGACTTGAAGACGCTTGTGAGAAGTTCACTCCACTGCT
The DNA here is from genome assembly GCA_004794785.1 of Opisthorchis felineus. Taxonomy (NCBI): domain Eukaryota; kingdom Metazoa; phylum Platyhelminthes; class Trematoda; order Opisthorchiida; family Opisthorchiidae; genus Opisthorchis; species Opisthorchis felineus. Next base: position 305,465 of record SJOL01006915.1, on the reverse strand, counting down.
ACAAACTAAGTCAGAGTCTGATCCAGAATCTGGTAGATTTTTGTGACCAGGTGACTATGTGGTTGCTATGTGGACACGAATAGGTGCCTCTCTCAAACCTGCTGTTGCTGCCTGCAAAAAGCAACTCAGTTATTGAATGCCGAATAGCCGAGTAGTTGCTAGATCTCACGCTTGACAGGGATCGCCCATACTTGGGAGGTTGGTATATAAACTGGACACTCAGAAACCCATTACACCACAGAGTAAACTCGCGATGTGATCCAGAAACCGTGGGCTTCATTTAAACTTGCTTTATTTAACCTTTCCTAGTCGTTGTGAATGGTGTGAAATAGAGTAGTCTCCACATTTCAACATGTCAACGAATTCCTTTTGGAGTGTCGTTGAAGAGGCATTACTGTAAAGTGGCTGAACCTATATGTATGACAGTGCGGCAGAGACCTTAACGGTAGTCAGTGATTCAGCAGTACACCAACAGCTGAGGAATTATTGCGAGCTGTTGGCCGGAGTGTCGCTAACATGCATATGTGCAAGGCAAGATCATCCAAACTGACCGTAACACACAGTGCGTTAATCACCGGCACACACATGTGGCCTACAGAGGAAGGTTGCACTGAATGAAAATGGCCCGGCTATTAGGACAGAGTTAATGGCCATATCACCAGTTGGCCCACTGTTAACAAACGTGGTTGATCAGAGACATTAAACTTGGCGCTTGTGGCGTGGTTGCCCGGACAGCGGACCAAAACACCACGGCACGTCGCCTTTTGAGCACAATAGTTGCCGTCTAAGGTATGGGATTATTACCCCTTGATGTCAGCCAAAAACATATTTAACTGAGAAACGAATGGTCTATTGATTAAAAACATGACTGACCTTCCATATCTCGACAAGATCCTTTAGATAATTGAACAGAAATCCCCGGCTGTCTCGGTAGGACGTCATAAATGACCTGATGTGAACTAAAATGTCGCATCACGAATCCTACTACTGCTTGAAGCCCGAACCATTGTACCTTCCTATTTAACCAGCATATCTTAACACCATATCACTTGTAAACTTTGTGGAGTCAATATAATGTGGGCCAGAAACACGTTTGCATTTTCAGAAAACAAAAGGAGCTTACTACACACTTTATCCAAACTTTGTTTCGAAAACTCATGAATACTGTGCAGAATAACTCACTTGAAGGAGGAAACCCTCCCGGGATCGAAGCGTATTTCTATTGCCGACGTGATAACTTCAGGAAGAAATTAGTGTTTTGTGCAACAGCCCAATGGAACAGGCTGATTCATCAAGAATACTGCGCAGAACCTGATTACGGAATAATGAACGGAGAACACAGCAATATCTGCTTGATAAGGCTTACCAACCCCATCTATGCAAATATCACTCGTTCTAAACTATGCAAACTGAATATAGCCAGCTGTTAACTTCTAACCCCCCCCCCTTAATGTACAGTAGATATTTGCAAAATCTAGACTGCGATTTCCGTTTTTTTGTTGAACGTACCATCACTATTTCCAGCCCATCGCTAGTAAGGAGAAATTCTGTCTACACTACAGGGTAAGTAATAATGAAAAATATTTGGTGAGTCAATGTTGTCCGTTTCAAATTCTAAAGCCTATGTTATCCACAATTAACATCCAACGATTCAGATCGTTTAACGGAACGCTGTTGATTTTTTTGACAATCGGTTTACAAGTCATCTATCAAGCTCGGCGAACAGATCCACGGTACTGCCATCCGACACTGGCATTCCACTTTTCCCAGCTTATGCCCCTAGGTTTTACTGATTCTATGAGCCGTTACGCAGTTTCGGGTGCGGAGACATCACGTACTTTTGTCATATCACTTTACGCAAAACTTCAGGTGCACAATTTCTGACCCTCTGTGGCCATGTCATCTGCCTTCCTCATAGGTGAGCTTACTTCCACTAACATACGGCATCAGATTTTCTGAGCAATCCGGGATAGGAAGAGCTAAGTACAATCAGTATATAGAAGCTTTGTGTAACAGGCATATATTATACGCTGAAATTCGACAGTTGATAACCTGGATTATTAAGACGGATCGGTTTGGTTTTTTATTTTTTTTTGCCTCGTCCTCTGAATAAATTACTCACTTGTTTGCCCCTTCATTCACTACGACTGATCTATTTGTTTGACGGTTCATGCCGAATTTGTTCGAATTCTTAAGAGACTGATTGACATACCGGCCAAAGTTGTATTACTGTTGTTCTTATCACCGTCCTCCAGATATATAAGCCGATTTTCACTCCAGTAATGAGGATGAATTGGACGGTTGCGAGTTAATTGAACATGAGTCCAGTGCGAAAGGAGATCATAGCCATCCACCCAACACACCGCTTTACAAGATTACTCTACTTTGTTCCACAATGAGTAATATCAGCTTCTTACATAAATCGGGCCGGCATACAGTAAGGATTGCAGCGTAATTGCTTTGGTATTGCATTCTTGTCAAAATTGATCTCGTGTGCAACAGGGACTCGGTGCAAGCCCTCTCTCAGTAACCCTGTTGTCTATATATATATATATATATATCCATCATCGAATTATGAAGGAGCGTGTTATNATATATATATATATATATTCAATTTTCTAGCCAAACTACGTACTAAAATACCGTTCCTGACGGCGATTCAGCAATTTTTCGACCTATATTTCGCCGTCAGGAACAGTACTTTAGTACGTATTTTGGCTAGAAAATTGAACAGGTGACCAGCGGAGGACCTCAAAAAGGGTATGGTAATCTGAAATGAAGAGACGGGTTGAACACTGGTTGCCTGGCGTGACATATGTTATTAACACCTGCCCTAGAGGCTTGGTCCACATCAAAGTACAGAGCAATTAATAGAGTACTAAAGGTCATAATTCTGGATATAACAGCTAAAACCGCTGGAGTTGTCATATTGTTCACAGATAGTCTGTGAAATAGTCTGCTGAAATCGAAAACAAATATGCTTTTCAGATAACCAACGATAATTAGTAGTACGAGGAGATTTGGGAGTTTTTGTGGGGATTTCATCTTGTAAGTGAAGCCAATCTATGCTGAAAAGCCGAGAAGCGCTGTACAGCTGTTTTATCCTTATTGGGAATCATCAGCAGTGCGCATCTCACGAAACTCCGGAGAGTCTCTAACCCACGACCTTCTGGCTAGTAGTTTGAACAGGTGACTGGGTTTGGTGCAGACAGACAGACAGACAGAAAAGTAGAAAATACCTATCAGACTCTGTCGTGTTATTCAGAAGTTGTAGACTCCTTGCCGAGGGAAATCAAGCTGAGAAAGTGCGCATATTCATGTCAATTTCTAGCAAACACGCAAAGTCTCTCTCGCGTCCTGCCAACAAGTGATTTACAGTGTTATGAAAGAAAACGAAATACTCAGTGTGTTATTGCATTGCTTCTCTGCCCACTTGCACTGAAGCAAGCTCCCGGTGCTTCTGCCCCGACAAAGTTAACTCAGTACATGTAGCGGACAACAAAATGCTGCGAACTCTTGCGAGCTGGGCTGAAGCTAGACAACATGCAGAATCAAAATCCCTTTTACAAGCCTCTGCCTTATGCATCATCTACCGCAATGTCAGCTAAAATACGGGGCGCTTATCAACATCCCGAAGGGCTACGGGGCCCAGCATTAAGGAAATTATGTTACATCGATCTGTGGAGTCGACGAAGTAAAACATCTAATGATGTAATGGGGTAATTTACTACAGACTTGGTTGCGTAGAAACACAAGGCAGTTAGTCAATTACTAGAGTGGTGGGATAAAGTAAGCGGAAATGCTTCAGCACTGTCATTCACTGAAACAACCGAGCAAAGCAGTTTTACGACGAATTCGTTTCGTACTTTCGCATCAGTGGCAACCCATATAGCGCGATAGAAGATGCAACTAGAGTTGCAACTTATCACAATTTATATATCGAAACGGTCCACTTTAATTTACGCTAGTCTTTGGTCCAGTCAGTCAAGGGCTAGCTGCCATCAGTCTGTTTTTCCTTGTTAGAGTACATGGTTTGTTAGTAGTTTTATTTCATTTGAACTGGCTTGCGCAATTTTGAATGCTCAAATGCCTGTCGTAAATTTTTGGGTGTGTGTAAGCCTTATTAACGGTTTGTTTGTGCATGTCGTCTAGGTGTTGTCCTTATACCCGCGTATCGATAACACTAACGTTCACATCAGTTTAAGAATCAGATCCGTTTTCCAACTTGCTACTCCTTTATCCCTTGAAAATTTGGCGTATACAATCCCCTGGTTTTTCGTACACTTTAACTCATTCGTTTGTTTGATTAGATCTACTGCATTAGACATGTAAAACTTGGAAGGCAGTGTAACGCTTGCCTGGCTTGGGGACATTTGAATTGTATGGGTTTGAAGGATGATCAGGTAGACACGCTGCCATACTCTCCCGGCTTATCTGTTCATGCCAGCTGCCTCCGCCTCAAGCTCGCTATGCATTCTACACATAACAAGACACCCAAGGAAAATAAAACCACTTCCAAGAAGACAAAATCAGTGCAAATATTTTCTTTTAATCGGGACCCCAGAGGATTAAGTGGTATTCCCTTCGACGGGTTTTGAGGGTGAAAATTCAAAAAACATAGCCGCCTGGAAAATAGTCGACATCGAACTCACCTGTGTGAATAATTACCTAGCACTCTCCACCTCTGGTCCGTTGGTTGCCGAGACGATTATCCAGCTCTCTGACGCTGCAGTCAAGGCCTCCACGGTATCACTAGTAAATAGACGCATGGGAGACCCCAAGACAATCACTCAGGACTCGTTTTCCAAGGCAACCCCGCCAAAGAAAGTGGTGAAATCTCTCTTTTGTGCTGTTTATACAAAACTGAATGCGAATCACTTCATGCAAAATGGTTGCGGAAAAAGGGAAGCCAATCAACCTTTGGGATTCTTGTCACTGTTACCGATCCAGTTGCCCTGTGGGACACTCTGAAGTGGACTCTAAGTGTTCAAAAGACTTTCTCAAACCTCAAAAGTACATTTGGGGATTGCTATTTAGAAGGGCGAAGCATGGGTTAAGTTGGTCTCAGGAAGGAAGCACGAAATACGCCTGGCCTTGGCAATAAAAATAGCTGATTCTAGCCTTTCGACCACCCCAATAATAGTTAGGGATTCTTGTGCTCTTAAAAGTATACAGGCCCTACGGGCCACGACTCCAGATTGCAGCTTCCACTCGACTGTAGCAGGTCCATCGACCACCTACCATAGTGACACCCAGGTTGACGCAAACCTGGAGAGGACGGAAAACCAAACACAAAAGGGTTTCACGGATTCACGGATTCACGGATTCACGGATTGATACACAGGATCGAGGCTTTTGCCCAAGTTTCCCGGGTCGGTTGTGTTCTTGTCGTTCTGCGGTTGTCGTTCATCTGAAAGGCACAAGCGAAAAAAGGGTGTAGCACTGCTCTTTAAGTTCTCAGCGCAGGGCAGTATGTTTGCCAGCATGAGGACTCGCATAGGAAAGTGTCCAATAGTGCATTGAAATGGGTTCTAGAAGGAGCGTGGACAACTGTCGGAGGAAGGTTATCCCACGCAGCTACTACACGAAATGAGAAAAAATTTTGCCTAATAAAAGTGTGTGCTCTGAGCTTGAAAATCTTCTTACCATGCCCCCGCCGTGCGTTTGCTGGCTCAACGGTGAAAAACCTGTTGGCCAAACCTTGTCCAAACAGGGCACAAGTAAGAATTAGGTCCCCTCGGAGGTGGCGATACTCGAGGGGAAAGAGGTCAAGCGCCATGAGACGCATTTCGTAGTCCACGGATTTAAGGCCGGCAACCATTTTCGTAGCAGCTCGCTGGACACCCTCAGTGAGGGTTACGTCCTTCGTGCGCCCTGAGTAGACAACTTGGTTGGCGTATTCAAGAAGCGGTCTGACGTAGGCCCCATAGGTCTCCGCTCTCCATCTTCGGATGCGGCCAAAAGTGTTGAAATGCTTGTTCATATACGGCCTCAGTATTTTTAATAAACCTTCTGATAATCAGCAGTCGGCTTTCTTGTAAATCGCACTTACAAACATCCAGCTCACACCAGGCGTCTCTGAGGCTGAGATCCCGGCAGATGATTGATTTATTTTCCGGGCGGAGTAAAAACGCTGGAAGGCAGGTTACGCTGCCTTGTACATTGGCACAACCCTGCCGTAATTTAGATGTTTTTTCAGACACTACTGAAGTTTTTTGACGCACTGTAAGTTCAAGTTACACTACGAGGGTCCGGCTCTCCTCTCAGGATCGTTTACCATTGCTACTCAACTCCTTCGGAAGATGATTTTTTTCTCATACAAAGCCTTCAGCCACCACTTTAGGCAGACCTTGCTGGTGGGTAAATTTAACGCTCGCAAGGCCTCTTGGGTGGAGTTGCAGCAGGTCGAGTCTGGTGAACATCTTGGATCGTCGTTAACTCAAGTCGTCCAATAGAACGCTTGGACCCAAAATGCTCTTGCGCAGTCCGACTGCCAACCGTACTGGATCTGTTATTACCAATGAAAGGCAGTTCGATGATCAGATGATAATCAAGTCTCCTACGAGACAAAGTGCTAATTGTGTGCTGACTTTTGACTTCATCCACTGTTGGACAAGGAACCCTGTCTAACGTGCGTTTGACAATTGGGCCGGGCAGATTTCCCGGCAGTGCGTCTTCTTTGACCGGCTTAGACTGGGATCAGCTTCGTTAAAGGGAACATACATGACCAGTGCTCATCAACTTTACGGAGCTGTTGCTATCTTGTTCCCAAAAAAACAGCGCACAGTCGAACGAACCGAAGGCTACCCAGAAGAACTCGGTGTCTTAAGAAATTGATATAACGCATTCTTTCGTAAGAAAACTACAGGAAAACCAAAGGGCGAGTTGGCATCTCGTAAGGTGCGGCACCACAGATCTTCCAAATGGACCTACGAAAACAGGCCATGATAGTAAGTCTCGCCTAGAAAAACAGATTTTACTATTAAGTACATGAGACACCACCAAAGATATCAACCAATGGGCGGGAGTATGGAGCCTGCTGGTGTCAAAACACTTGTATCTGAAGCCTGCAGAAAGCAGTTTGAGGGCTTGCACTATGCCTCAGCAACCTTATCACACCCAATTTTGGCAAGACTAAAATACACACAGCCCCTTACCGACCTAGTCTTTGGGGCCCATTGGTTTCAGGTTAATAATTATGACGTTTTTCAGCCTACTACTTCATTAGTAATAATATCCACGTCCAGGGCATTTTTCAGCAAATTCTTTGTGTGTGTAATTTGTTCAAGCGTGCAATTTTTCATGGTTAACAAGTACCTCGAATTGGAAAACAGCGCCTAATGAAATATAATATCCCAACTTACCAAAAAATGTGATCCGTTTAAGATAGACGAAAATTGCAGGCAGTTCCGCAGCTATAATAATGTGAAGAACTTGCCACAGCCTACAATACATTCGCTGACACAACATATGCGGAAGGGTCATTTCTGCATCTAATTTTTTTCTGGTATCTTATGCTTGAATGGCATGTGCAAAAGCTTGTGTCCTCGCACTCGATAAGTGTTATTCCAAGTGGCTGTCGAGATAGAAACGTCGATTAACCTCCGATAACTAGTAGGACTTTTGAAGAAAGTAATGTTTTCAGGGTATAAACTGTGCTCAGTGTGTTCCATTAGGTGGATAAGAGGTGCAAATGTTATCAACGGTTGTAGATGAACTGCACCCATAGATCGGGCTTTCTGGTAAACTGCTTGATGTCGCCTTGGAAGTATTTAAGGCCTGTTTACCAGCAGCAGAATTCTCCATTCCAGATGGCAAGAATAACAGGCCTTAAGTGGTCGGCCAGCGGTGTTGCCGAGATGTTTGATGGTGGAGATGTACAAGGTGAGCTGCGGATAATAACGCCAGCGGCTGAACCCCACACTAGCGGTTTGCACCCTCTAGTTGAAACTGCTCAAACAGACTGTCTTTGCCTACACAATGCGGCAGTGAGAACTTAACTGAGGTGCTCGACTAACATGCAGTTAGGGATCCACGATACTTAACAACTGGCGAAATGCAACCTACGTCGATCCTAGAAACAGCTTGCGAACCTGGCTAAACCTTACCCACCAATCAGTGAAGTTGTTCACGCGGGCTACTGAAGGGTGATGTTTGTGGCTTGGGAAAAGTTCTAAGGTGTATCTCCTGCTTCGATAGGTTGGTGAATAAGGAGGCGACCCGAAAAAATCTACGAATTATGTTTTGCACTGCCTGCAATGGACTGGTCCTTGAATACCGAGAACAAATAGGTGCAAGGGAAACACATCGTCTGGTGGAAGGGGCAAGTTCATTTACCGGCACAGATGTCAACCGTTGGGGGAATTTGGGAGTTTGCACTATGAGGCTTCAAGTGCCTAAAAATAAAAATTCACACGTAGTCATGTGGTAGTCCGTGCTTGGAGCGTGGCCGTCGCCTCCCGGATGTCTCTTCAGTTACACAAATACGGTGTAGTGCTCTCCTATTGCCTCGTGAACCGTTGATTGTGCGGGACACCTTCTATATGGAATGCTTGAGGCTGTCTGAGTGGAGAACCCGCTTTTTCAACCGACCGTTGGCTTCCTCCAGGTGGTTTTTAGCCACACTGTCAAATAGACCATTCCAGATTGTGTGCGTACGGCCTACTTTCGCGTGATATACAGTCAGTAAGCCGTGAGGTGAGGAGCGAATGATGGGTTCATGCGATTTAGCACCTGTGGGTCGTGGCGAAATCTGTGTGCGAATAATACACCAGGCAGAAAACCCATTGTGTGACCTTGTCTAGATGAGCCATACAGTGGGATATGTCGGCTGTTAGAAGAGTGTCCAAAACTTACTGATGTTATATGATACGTACGTGCTTCCTGGTAGCTTTGTGAGTATGGAAATAGTACATGATAATATAGCCGAACACTAACCTGGCAGCCGTCCTTTGTGCCGCCTCTTTACCCATGGTGGTTATCTTCACATGACGCCGTTCACCCCCCATTACCCTGAACAAGTTGAACAGTTTACGCATAGTAGCAAACTGCTTGCTTTTCACAGAGGTATGCATGATCGGACGCCCGGTTCCCATGCCATCGTGGTCACGAAGGTGTAGAGCTTGCATCTACGAGCAACATATTTGTTGCTTTAAAAAAACTCATCCAAATCAGTTCGTTGCGTGTGTTCCATTGACATTTAAAACATCTGGGGAGCGTCAAAACTGTGCTATTTGCTGCCATCTGGTGAAACATTTGCCGCCGTAATGCCTTTTTTCTGACTTCAACACAAAAGCCCGTCCGGGCAACCGAAGCTTCCCCAGGACCAAAGTTATATCATCTACCACAAAAAAATCCCACATTCCATCACTTAATCAACAGAGCAAGTTGACGCTTCCGGCGGCAGTTGTAAACGCCATGAGTGGTAAGGGCCCTGCCAAATTCATTGGCTACAAACTGCCGCACTTCACATGACGGTGATCCATATTTCAGCGGATCTCTACAGGTGCATAACTCCTCTTTGGTCAGCCGTCGGTTGTATTCACGGATTGATACACAGGATCGAGGCTTTTGCCCAAGTTTCCCGGGTCGGTTGTGTTCTTGTCGTTCTGCGGTTGTCGTTCATCTGAAAGGCACAAGCGAAAAAAGGGTGTAGCACTGCTCTTTAAGTTCTCAGCGCAGGGCAGTATGTTTGCCAGCATGAGGACTCGCATAGGAAAGTGTCCAATAGTGCATTGAAATGGGTTCTAGAAGGAGCGTGGACAACTGTCGGAGGAAGGTTATCCCACGCAGCTACTACACGAAATGAGAAAAAATTTTGC
>SJOL01006915.1:184792-282342 GCA_004794785.1 Opisthorchis felineus | reverse complement strand
GCTAACTAAAAGTAGGTGCTGGTGACGTAGCATCATCGCGTGCAGCTTACCTTTAGATAACCATTTGTCTTCCGTTACAGTTATGAACATATGTTATGGTATGTGGCGAAACCCGTAGGTGTGGTCAACAATAGTGGTCAAGACCTAGACGGTGCTTTTAACTGATAGGGCCCGAAACTTGCAAATCGATACTCAAGAATCTTCACATATTCATTTACGAGCCACGAATCTTGTTGCTTATGACCATCGCGAGCCCTTCTTCTACTCAAACATACCAGTTGTTTCAACTATCTGTACCAGATGGGTCAACACCTGCACACTCACTCTGGGCACAAAGTGTGGGGAATAATTGAGACAACCTGCTATGGGTGGGACATTTGGGACACGTTGATCGTGGCAACCATTCTCGTATCAGTTTTCAGCGTCCCTTCACAGAAAGCACAGCCACAACTACAAAGGCAATTAACATCTCATATGTAGCACTCACCATAGCAACGTTGTACCAAAATCAATTACCAAAAATACAATTACAGCTTCAGCCGTATGGGATATGGAGCGAGAAATTGAAGCACCTTAAGCCCAAAGGTATTCCAGGAATAAACCATGCTGGTTCCGCCACTCACTGTTTAACCAGGCATCTCAGAGACTGTCTCAGTTTGAGTCTTTGAAGTTACTTTTTCCACGCGGCATTAGCAACTTTAACGTGCCCCCCACAGTTGTCATCATCCCGCATATGGTGTTTGCTTAATGGCAATTGTGAGAGTGATATAGTCAGCAACACTAAAGTTAGCCACCACGATAACCAAGAGACAATACTAGCAGCAAGCACGGTGCGTATGTTACCAAAGTACTCAGTTGCTTGTACTATGGAGTCAGCTGGCACGCCAGGGACTAAGGATGGTCCAATTGCTAGGTAGCCTTGCGTGTCTTCTACTGAACCCTAGCTTGACCACGCAGTGGCTACTGTAGGTATGGGTTGAAAGTCTAACTAAAGGAACTATCAACAAAACTGAAACCATATCCGAATGCACAGAGTCCCTTACCTTACCTAGCTTGAGGCTAAAAGATGAGGGACCTCAAGCAACTACTACATCAGGCACCATCCGCTTACCAGTGCCTTCTGCACTCTGAAGGAAGCATCGTACTGCGTGATCCACACGTATCTTGAAAATATTCCACGTTTCTCCATAAGAAGGCGGCCTTTTTAGCAAATCCAGGTACGGTTAGCTACTGCCCGAGAACTTTCAAATTATCTTGTGAGTTTCGGCCAAATTAATCCTTATCTTGCTCTTTTTAGGTAAATATGTTAACTCGCTTCCTTCATCCTGGCCAGTTTCTCGGCCTCCACGCGTTAGGCTCTTCTTGGGCAACCTAAAGAATGGGGAAAGTCCAGCGAGCAACCGTGAAGGAGAGAGCTCTCACAGGATTTGAATGTTGGTAGAAAAGCCTCCAGTTGTGCGGGACCTACAGAATTGTCCACCTGGCAGAGAGCCAGACAGGCCTTTTTAACCACTGCCGTATATTAGTCAAGGGTTTTGAATTCACGATGAAAGATGCCGATCGAATCTTGAGTGGCTTTTACTCCAAAAGCAACCTTTAAAGTTGTTAGAGCTTCCATGCTGTTGCCCATTTCTTTGCATTACCAGGACTGGTTTTAGAATATTCCTAACTGATTTCCCATGATTTTCATTTCGTCCATAAAAATGAAACATAGAAGACTCAGTATAACCAGTATGAGATTTTCATATAAAATAAGTGGCTGAAGCTCCAATAGTGCTCTTTGGAATGCCCCGCTTGTCTTATGCACGCTTTGTGAGACTCACATTCCCAAGAGAATTCTAAGAAATTTGTCGCCTTATCAAGTCAATTAGCCATCAGTAGATTCTCAGGACGATCTCATATTCTTTCAGCTTCGCCAAAAACAAGTAGCGATATGCGGTTTAGTTGCTCCTCTGGATCCTGAGGAATATAGCCGATCAGGTCCACTCCAGTCTACCCACTTCGTTGCTTCATCCAATACAGGCAGGAGGTTCTGGAGCCATGATCGGCACTTGTGAAATGCTCAGTTGAAATATGCGGAACGACCAGACGTTCTGAGGCTTTCCCGTTGAAACTCACTCCACTTGACCTCCAACAGCAGATATTGTAGCCCGACCGCGGGGGTTCATCAACGCTGCTCGTTCCTTGCCCTCATGAATGACAGCCGTACTTGCAGTTCAAGCTCAAACACGCCCGAACACACCGTCACCAACAGTAGGCCTCTGAGTTCCCTAAACATATCAACGACGAACGCCTCATCATCGAACACACGATAGTTTGAGAGAAATACCCTTCGGTTAATTATCAACCGAGTGTTTTACCTTATTCCACCTTTTATAAGCTTCAGTGACCATGAAAACGGCTTTTATGGGGTTGGCAGCGTGAGCGTTATCAAAATCTAATTGATCAGGATATTGTCCACTCTGAGAAGTTTATGGGGCAGCAGCTTCCTGTGCCACAACGGGTGCACTCTATCAAACAAGACACGTGCCATCGCCACCAAAACCCTGGTGTGGAGCGATAAGCTTTACGCTCCTAAAGGCTAGTCGGTGATCGTTTGTATTCATTTGCCTGGGCGACTTGGTTGCCAAGTTCTTATTACCAGTCGAGGTAACATCATTATTATGTTTTCGGTGGAAGTGTTTTTATGTTCAGTGTGCTAGTTCCAACACACCATTACTCACAGTCTACCGATGATATCACCTCTCGTTTACGATGTCACTGAGCAACTGGATATTCGATATATTGCGACATTTTGTATAGAAGTAATACAATACTCATACGTTTGCCAAAAACTCTTTGACACCACACGACCGGTGTCACCCCTCTTAAGAACAACATAAACAAGCGATTCAACCGGGTTCCGGGTGAGTCTGCCGTTGAAACCAAGTTGGTAAGCAAATGAGTATATTTCACTTATTTCGTGTATTTGGGTTCAAGTAGAACAAAATGTTGACGGAAACTTGGGGACTGCGCCTGCCTGCTGAGTACTAAGAAGGGTGAAACCTGCCGTGCCCATAGAAGATTTTCCAGCAACTTTTTGAGTGATGTATCACATCTGTGTTGGTAGCTCGCGTTTAAATGCTGTCCGGTGTTTTTTCACTTTGTTGGACATTTTGGTTGCAAACGTTTCACTACAACCGAGGTGATATCGTTAGTAGACTGTGAGTGATGGTGCGTTGGAATTAGCACATCCAACATCCGAACATATCAACCGACAATGTGAGTCGTATATTACGTCTATACACCGTATCGCTATACATCGGCTTTTGTGCCAACTGAAACATGGGGCGGCCTGGGGCAGTTCACTCGGCTGCTTAAGAAAGGCACGCTTTGCTCACTCGCCACAAAATGGGGAGGTCTCCGACAAACGGCTTCCGCTCCTGGAAGGTCTGAACTACTGCCACAATGGAACACTATTCGCGCTGATTTTGAACGATGCTACAATGTCCTAACTGCTTGTACAGCCAAGCAAGATATGTGGAAACCGGAGCCAATAAACAGCGCGCTTTTTCGCTCTCTCTCCGTGAAGCTTTTTGAACAACAAGTTTTACAAACTTGGTGGTCAGGCGATTCCACCTTATGTGACGGTGTGGGCCTTGGTGTACACCTCAAGGCGCATTAGTGGAGCTGAATCTCCGCGCACTGACGACGGCTCTTCATCATCTCCTGCAAGCGGCACGGCGGAGAAAATCAGTTGGTCCCATCTGCCTTTCAAAGCTGCCTGTCAGCCAAAAACTCCGTACGTTGTTGGTTCCTTTTGTCAGTGAAGTTGTTGCCTGCTTCGATCATGAACAGACAGCGACATTTAGGATGGCGGAAGTAGTGAGCAGCCGTTCTTGCCGTTTGAATCACGAGCGGTGGACATTTGTATGGGGCCGAGAATATAGTAAAGTCCTTGAAGGCCATTGGTTGCTACGCAGAAGTATCCGCAAGTCATATCCAGACCCTCGTGGAGCCCGGCGCTCTAAGGGCGCATCAATGGACTTTCACCACCACGGGGGCCAAATGTTCTCTCTGATGGTGGTTAACGCTTGGGGCAAGTCCAGCTGCAGTGATCAATGGTGTTTTGCCAACGGCGTTCAAACTTCGGCAGGAGGTGTGGTGGCCCATATCCTCAAACGTGGTGTAGGTGAGACGAGTTTCCCACATGAGGTCCGGGGAACTTTATCCTAACAATAAGCCTAATTTACATTAGCCCGAACTTTTGACGCCTATTCTGCACGAAGGAACACAGCATGGAGTGTTGGGGGGTCATGCGACAGACCACAAACATCCTGTAAATTGACTTCAGTGAAGCGACCCAAAAGTGTAGAATGAGGAGCAGGATTAGATGGTACTGGACATGTTGATACTTGTCAAATGTTTTTCTAGAAGGCTATTAAAGAGATAATGTTTTTAATGAACTGTGATGACTAAAAATGGCGTAGAATACGATGTCTAACTCATATAGAAATACCGTTGTTTAATCTTTTTTCTATTTTTTTGTTTTCTGTACCATTAGGTGTGCATGTTTATTCTTCCCCTTCCGCACTAGTTTCTCTTCTTTCTTTTTTCGTTCTTCGCTTGTGTTGCTTGAATTGCTGTGATAATTAAGTTCAGCACGTATATCGGCATAACCAGACGAACTAGAAATGCAGAATTCAGCACAGCATAACGAGTAGCACGTATGTATTCGAATTTATGTGTGTGTACAGCACTTGGAATAATAAAACAAGAGAATGATGAATAGAGCAATGAATAGGGCATCAATCATGTTCATCACATCCGCCACACCTTGAATGAGCGTGTGGATGTTTATAGTTCAGTGATGATCTTGATCGTAATCTTTCGGATCTTCTGGGATTGGAAACTTCAGGTTCTTCACGGGTAGTATGTTCTTCAGAGATAACGTTTTGATCGGGTACAATAAGATCATCTACAAAGGATTCATCAGTATTTGAAACAGCAGGAGTGCCGTTAAAAGACTGACCTCTGGCATTGAACTCTACCTGATCAACGTGTCTCCGGTGACAGGAGAGGTCATCCAAGTCGAGAATTGTGACCATACGTATGCCATTTGATGAAAATATTGCTCCTGTGGCAAGCCGTAAATCATTGCCTTTGAAAAACGTAACGTCCGCCGTTTTGACACAGTCAAGACTTGTGCGTAACGAGCAAGATTTAAAAAGAAATGCGGGACTCTTCCCAGTAACTGAATGGACGGCATTCCTGTATTGCATTAGCAACTTATCAATTCCACGGTCTAACTCCACAGAAAAAGTAGGAGAGTGAAGTTATGGCAGATTTCAGTGTTCGGACAAAATTCTCAGCTAGCCCATTCTACTGGGGATGTCGTGGAGCAGTAAACAGATTTCGGCATTCAAGGCCTTTTAACCATTCCTCGAGGGATTTTGCAGTGAAGTGTGTGCCGTTGTCAGTGACCAAAGCAGTCGGTACACCTTCACGGCTGAATACTTTCCTCAGTGCTTTTTGTGTGAATTCAGCACTTGGAGAAGTAGTTGGAAAAATTTCAGGTCAACGCGAATACACGTCATTTAAAATTAAAGCATAGCATTTTCGCGAGAAAAGGACCACAGTAGTCGGCATGAACTCGTTGAAATGTTTCACCAGTAACTGGTCACGGATACCACTGTGAAGATTTGCTATGAATCTTATGTGCACATTTGACACAATTTTTTGCAGTATACTTGCTGTCAGCATCCAGTTCCAGCCACAGCATGACAAGCGTGCAAGAGGTTTCATCTTATCAACACCCAGATGACCGGGGTTCAAATCTGCAAGGACAGTTGGTGGCTGAGTCGGTGGAATGACAACTCTATCCTCAAAGCATAACAAACCACCCGGAGCAATGGACAAACTTTCGCGCCGAGAGCAAAATGCGGGAAATCGACGTCGCTCTTGCTGTGTCCAGCCACGTCGCAGCGCAGATAATATGGGAGCAAAATATCTTTTAGTATCAGCAACAGGCCTATCCTACTTGACTGGTGATGGTTGAATCAATAAACAATCCGAATTGTTTGAATTGGAGTCGCATGATGGAATTCTGGACAAGAAATCGGCATGTAGAACCATTTTGCACTACGATGAACAACTGTGTAGGTATACGAACTCAGTGCAATAATCCACCGTTGCACCATAGCAGCAGGTGACTTCGCTAGAGATTTTGTAGGGTGATACAAGAACTTCAAAGCCTCGTGATCAGTAGCGATGGCAAAGTTTGATCCAAAAAGGTACTTACGGAGCCGTTTGACAGCCCAATATACCGCAAGTGCTTCTCGTTGAGTCTGCGAATACCCACGTTCGGTTTTTGAGAGCCGACGAGAAATGCAGGTCACCGGTCTGCCACAATGTTCACAGATTGCTCCTATTCCAGTGAGAGAAACATCAGTAATGATGGTCGAATGATGTCTGGCGGAAAATGGTTTCAAAACAGCTGAAGTCTGAAGATGACCAAGCAATACATGCACCGTCTTTTCATGGTTGGATGACTAAGAAAATTTATCGGCAGATATGACATCAAACAAACAACTTACATGTTTAGCAAGGTTAGGAATAAAACGAGAATAATACTGAAGTGCTCCTAGAATGGAACGCAGTTCTTGTAGATTGATTGATGATGGCGCATTTACTAAAGGAGATAAACGGTTGGTGTCCGGTTTAAAACCACTGCCATCCACAATGTATCCAAGGCATGAAAATGATAAAACACCACAAGTACATTTACCAGGATGAATGGCTACGTTGAACTCAGAAAACAGATTTAGCAAAGACAACAGACGCATATCATGGGTAGCTTTACCAACAGCTTGCACTATGACATCATCTTGGTACGTCTCAACACCCTCCAAAGCTTTTGTAATAGTATTCATAACTTGTTGAAATACAGCTGGCGAAACGTTCAGGCCAAAGGGAAGGAAAGTGTATCGGAATAATCCAAAAGGTGTGTTGATCACGATACGATTCTGGAGGCTTCGTACGGTGGTATTTGAAGATGGGCACCTTTTAGATCAATTTTTGAAAACATTCTTGAACCTGATAAACGATACAGTACATCTTTAGGCTCTTCTGTAGTGCATGTACGTTGAAGTAACCGCGTATTTAGCGTTGGCCGGTAGTCTCCACAAATTCTCGGAGTAATACCATCAGCCTTCAGTGAGGTGACTATCGGAGTTGCCCACTTTGATGATTTCACAGGAGTCAATATTACTTTCTCACACATTGAATTCATTGCTTGACGAACAAGTTCACGTAAGCCAAGCGGAATAATCCGTCTCTTAAAAAATATAGGATCTCCTGTAGTTTCGAGTTTCATCTTGGGTATTTGCATTTCACCTGTAGCCTGAGGGGATCTAAGAATCAGATGTTTGAGTTCATTCTCATTCACAGAAATCAGTAAGGTGATACTAGTTCGCAACACTTGGGTAAAGTGCAGTTAGAGCTGACTGTGGAATAATGGACTCAACACTACCAGTATCAACAATGAAATCATGTTTTTGACCAGACGCGGATATCAAAGTTTTAAAAACGTGTGACGAATTTTGGGGCAAAAGAGATGGATAAATGGTAGATGTGTCTTCAGATAATACTTTCACGTCAGTATCTGGACCAGAAGTTGAGTGACACAATTTTTGGACTTACAGACAAGTTGAATGTGTCCCGTTTTCCCGCAGATAAAACACTTTCCTTGCCTTTGAGGGCATGAATATCTGGAATGATTTCGTCCACAGGACTCACATTTCCCAAATTTTTGAACCGCTGAGTTGAAATTGCGATCCGTGAAGCGACGTATTGATGTATTTGGAGCACGAAAATCTGCTCGAGGTTTGAATTTGTTGTCTGTTTGCATCCTTGAACTATTTCTTTTAGAATAATTCAACAACACTGCTCCGTCAGTCTTCGTTACCTGCTTCACATCTTCATACTGCTAGCATATTTTCCGAATAGTTTGAAATTTTTATCTGGACAGAGCAGCAGCTTCTGCTGTAATTCGGGCAATTGAATATCAGCAATGAGTCTATCACGCAGCTGGTCTTCTAACTGGGTACTGTAGTCACATTTGGCTGCCTGTGTCTGTAACTGCAGTACAAAATCCCGAACCGACTGAGAATGGAAGCGGGTCAACATATTGAACCTAGCTCTTTCGGCTGCTACGAAGTTAATCGGTTTGAAGTGTTGCAGAACTTTTTTCTTCAATGCATTATAGGAAATATCGATTGGAGATTCAGGATATACTAAATTCTTGATCAACGTGTACGCCTGCTTGCCAACAAAATGTAGAAAATATGCCGTGAGTTTCTTAGCATCCATATCGGATTTTGTAAGAGATCATATGTCAAACCGCCCCAAATAATTCTCTACATCTCGCGCAGTTGAATTAGCATTTAGTGGTTCTATTTCGGCAGGCATGATGAATTGTTCCAATCGCGACGCCAAATTGAATAGAGCATCAATCATGCTCATTACAATTGCTTCAGGGAGTGTTCAGGAGAGGTCCTGGTGTGAAATGAAGAGTGTGGATATAAATAAGATTAAACGTAGATCTAGATAAAAAATAAAGCAGACATGGTTGAGGGACTGAAAACGAACGAGATAGAAGACACTGTTTTCAAATTCTCGTTGGCTTGAGCGTTCCGAAGTTTACTACCTGGGGGAGAAATTAAGATCTCGACCCTCTTTTCCGGCATAGATGGAGAAACGGAGGGACGCACTAATAAAATATTCACCCCCCCCCCGCAGGTCTCCGCCGTTTTTTATTAGGATACTGTTTTCAAACATAAATTAGGCTACTTCGGCTTCGCAAGACATGTCCTACTGTTTTTCGTTATCTTTACCAGCATTTTATTTAAGCAACTGGCATCAAAGCCATACTTCTCCTCAGTTTGATTCACACGGGCAGAAAACATATTCACAAGGTGTGTGTGCTTCTGATGCACTACCGCGTTCAACCTCCGTGTACTGACACAGACTCGGCAAGAAGGTAATGAATATCTCCCTCTTTTGGTCGTGCAATTGAAAAGCGTAAAGCACAGAGCCAGGTATATGCTCCAAGTACTTTCAACATCACATTCACGGCAAAAATGACAAACAGCTCGAAAGCGAAAAATGTGTAGTGTCCTGACAGTAATATCTGTCATATCTCCGCCGGCTTACAAAAATCCAAAATCCTTCGAGGGAAAGTAAGCCCTTTCCCTATCCTGAAATCACTCAGCCACCGCCGACACCCAGCAAATAATGGGCAGGGATCAATCTGAGTATGAAACGAGAGAGGAGGGATACTATGTTAAGTACAGATTTTCGTAAAAATTCAACATTCCGCACCGCAGGTTTCAGTGCCGCTCGTGGTCCAACTCATTCCTGAACCACAAAATATGCACCGCACACAGCTGCTTTGCTCCATCCAGCCAATATTGGGATTCCTGCCTAAAGCACAAACGTAGACTAACAGGCTGGATCAAGGCCAAGACACAGGAGGAGGGCAAACGCCCGGGGTCAAACATACCCATTCATTCAACCACCCGGAAGCGGCGCAGCGGCGCAGCAGCGCAGCAACAGCCCCAGCACTCTACCCGGGACCTTCAAGAAACGGACCGACATGATTGCTAGCATCGCACGGAACTAGGAAGAGATGGAGATACCTGAATTCCACGGCGCAAGAATTTGATGACTGTCGTTCTGTGTCGCAGGCCACAGTTTTCACCCTATTGACGGATGTAAGTACCTGAGCCTACCGAGGGTCTACATGTGGACTTTTATTGCCTTCTCGAGAGTGTATTGCCCACCACAAGTGAAGTGCTGCCCAGTCATACAGATGTGACATACAAACTTTGTCTCTCAAAGCCGGTGAGAGCCAAAAGACTAAACCTTTCTAAACCAGAAGTCCTTGATGCCATGGAGCCGTGGAGCAGGACACAGGCATTCGCGCGTTACACATCATATTTTGTGCAACACTGGCAAAGTATGAAATCTAGCGCCAGCTGGAACGAAATCGCGATCAACACATGCCACTTCCCGCATCTTTACTTCCGTCTAACTGGCCCCAATCCAAGCTGGCAAGGGTGATTCCGTTTGGTCTGCTTATGCTAAGCAATGCAACCTGCACAAGCCCCGCCAATACATAACTCCTGCCGCACTGTCTTCGTTTGCACGGCTGTTAACCCAATAATGCAAGGGCCAAAATCTCTACGGATTCAATCATTAGTCCACCAGCGACCTCAATAAATGGGTCTAACCGGTCTGACATGGTACACTAAGAAATAGGTGTTTCAGCAGTTTATGAGCAAGAGTCATCGTCAACGGCGGGAAAAGTGCGCTACAACCAATTCGGGCGGGCTTACTTGTCTACGAAGGTCAGTCCATCATAACCCACAGACTCCAGGTGTTGTCCCAACACAGCAATTAGTACAACTTGTATACTCCATACCAATGTGATGGAACTGAGAAATAAACACTCACTGCTTCTCACGCTGTGCCCAAATTTTTACTCACATATATTATCTCTGAAGAAAACCTGGTTACGCAAGGACATCCTCGATTCAGATGCATCTTTACTGAGAAAACAGACTGAACATGAGGGGAGAATGTGAAGCTCTTCATACTCACACTTACCTGAAAATATGATATTCAACTTCCTCCGTCGAAAAAATACGGCAGCTAAATCCATCTTATAAATAATCGAACCATCATGTGCTAAAAGGTTTTTTCACTTAATATAGAGCCGCCGACGATATACTGAATGATGACTTACTCCAGTCATTGACGCATCAAAGAACAATTACTCAAATACCAGCCATTAGTGATGAGACATCCAGACGTTCGCTGGCTGTCTGAACCCTCTGCTTGAGAATCACATCTCGGTAAGTGCGCTTTCACTGCTTCGCAAAATAGTCATCTCCTTCGAGCACTAAGGCGGCGTTTGTTGAAACACAGAGGTTGTTATTCTGTTGCATTGCTGTATCGCTAGATTATTAATACGGTTGATATGAACGACACCCGAGGCCTGATCGCCGGTGACCCAAAGGCTGTTCCTAAGTTTCAAATGGTTCCTCTGAGACGGAGCGACCACGTAGTTGGGACTCGTGTCTCTGCCTCAAGTAGTACCGTACACACTCCGTCTAATAAGCCAAATGATTACGAAGTAAGATATCCTTATATTCCGTAGTATCAAACATAACAAAATTTTGGGAATACGGAAACGTTGGCTGGCATCCTGCTGTACAGACACACATGATTCTTGCGGAAAAGTGGAGCGTCTAGGTGTTATCAGAATGCGACAAGGAAAGACAGAGGTTCAATTTTGCCCCCAACTCTAAGTGCAAACAGGCCTGCCAAAATCGAGCAAGGTGTACTGAGCTTGTTCACCACAATTACAGTTCACCGGAGAAAGCAGGTGGCTGAATTTTTCTGTAGAAGCGGGTGAATCAAAATCTAACAATCCAGACTTGAGCAAAACTTCAGGTTTGGATGGCCTACTGGCTGCAACCCTAGTAACACTCGCAGTCCTGTATACATGGAGTGCGGCCAGTTACTGAACCAGGCAGTTATATTCAGATGTGAAATACTGCCATATAATGCCTCGTTGTAAATGCTGAAACAGGTCCCTCTCAGAACCGTAGTCCAAAAACCGTACTGCCATTCACAAGTGATGCAACGTAAGGCCTCTTATCTTAGGCGCTGGACAACCTAATAGGAACTTCAATATCCTACACAATAATCAGTACAGGTTAAGGAAAAGACGTCCGTACACCGGCAATCTTCTAACCGTCAAGGACAATTAGGTGTTGATTCCCGGTGTTTCTATCACACTTAATGCACTCTACTTAGCTCTCACCAAGGCAGCTAGCAAATTACATCACGGGCTCTCACTAGATAACCCAACAGAAATAGATGGAACCCTAATTGTATATTTTAGACAGTAAAAAGCTTCATATTGGGAGAAAGCACTGTATTACCAGCACTCCATTGGAAGTGGCACGCTACAGGGGTCAATAATGGATACAAGTTTAATGTACACATTTTCAGCAAATGCGGAGTCAATCAGAGGAGCCGGTGGATGATATTACTTTGCAGCAACAAAGCCTACGCTCAAAATACGTCTCACTCCTGCAGGCCGATCTGGACGCAAAACAGAACTGAGCTGCCGCAATAAATGCTAGTGGTTTCACACAACACGGCAACTAGTTCAACCTAAGTGGTATACCAACCGACTGTGACAACGAAGAAAAGGACTTTGAGGGACACCTTTCCAATGATCTCAATCCGGCCAGCAACATCCATGGAATAACAGAACCATTGCTAATTAGCAAATGGAATCTAAGGAAAATTTCAACCGAAAAGCTTCCATTGGATATGCACTGGATTGTTAGACCTTTAGTTGAAGACCATTTCCTCTTCATGAATGACCCCACGGCTATCGGACTAACTCATTGGAAAGCCACAAATGACATCAGAGGCTCGGACTTTATGACGTGTGAACAACTATTTGGGTTGATAAAACTATTCAGCCTTGGATACAGTGGTGTGGGTTAGTTTGAGCATCACCCCCAAAATACTGCAGAACCCGTTTCATTCGTCTCCACTAAACGGCGCCCATTTAATTTACTGGACTGCACAGTAACTCCGGAAGACAGCCACGGTCGCTCGCCACATGAAGGGAAATTTTTCTTAACCAGATCCATAAAGCCACGTAAATCACTATTAACTGAAGTTTTGGTCGCTAAGAACATTGTAGCCTTCAAGTAAAAATCATACGGATATTTTTTTAAAAACTAAACCCGAATTGCTAACAGAAGTGGGCCAGCGTAAAGAGGTTCATCCGAGCTATCACATATTTGTGATATTTGTGGGCAAAATTCCCTAACACTGTGGATTTAACTGTCTCTTTATTCGGGTGAGATTTAGCACGATATTTACCGTTCTCTTATTCATTATTTAGTAGCAACGAAAAAAGCTAAGGAACTATCACATAGAAAAAATACTTAAATCATTGAATGTATGAGTTCATTCAAGTATGAAGTATTGAGCATTTCCCTTGTGTAACTTATTCAAACTCTGCTCCTTTCACGCGACATCACAGTGGCATCACATCAACTAATGATTCCAAGAGTAGGATACGTATCAAAACAGCAGCCTATCGCTCTTGGATGCTGAACGTAGACCGTAGAAAGGCTAGAGCTGCATCGTCACTGAAATTAGACTGTATCTGCTGGCACCTGTTTATCGCACGACTTAATACATGTATCTCTTTCTCTTTCCGTATCACAGATACCCCCGATGAGCACCACGAGCCCCAGACAGGAAGTAGTAGTCCGCTTGTACATCCATTCGGGTGATCTTGATCCATTTATGTGCCATCCTTGACTTGCTCCTGTCTAGTTGGCTTCAATACACACACGTTGCTGCCTCGCTCCGGTCTTCTATCCTGCGTCCTCCAACCTGTGCGAATGTCTGCGTTGTGTGCCGCGTGGCTCCAATAATACCCATTTCCATATCTGCTCATATCAGAACTGGCGTGCACCATTATTGCATCCTTGTGAACGTCAGGTACCACTGACTTCCTGGCATCCTACACTACAGAGCTTTAGTGGATAACAGGAAAATGTGAAACCAATGCGAAAAATAAGGAAAAAGCAAAAAGGGACCACTCATATTCACACTTGCTCCTTTTTTGAATTATCCTATCACATTTTTGGCATTCTTCAAGTCCCAGGCAAGATTCTATGCCAAGCTCCGGCAAATGCTGTGACGTCCTACACTTTTTCCGGATTCTAGTTCTGAAATGAACTGAACCGCGGTTATTCGAGCTGGGCAAGCGAACGCGCGTTTACGAATGGCCCACACGAAGCCGCGCAATGGTTGATGCGCCGACTGACTGCGCCTTATCTTCGGAGAAAAAGGAGATGGTTGATCGGCTATATGTTAAATTACAAGATCTAAATCATGATCAGAGCTCTTCGAGGCCAAATCTCATACGGTGGCTACGTTCACGAAACTGGAACGAGGTTGAAGCGGAAAAAATGCTTCGTGCACATATCTCCTGGCGGCGTGAGCATGAGGTTAGCCTCTACTATACATGTATTCTCCTGTGCTTATGGAACGGCCCTCTTGTTTCGTCTTACTGTGTGGCTGGGTCGTGCGAGAATCTTTCAGATAATTCGGTGTGTCACATGCTAGCAAATAGCAGTAAATTATTTGAGTAAGTGATAAATACACGGAAGTGGAACTCATATCTAATATTTCTGGATGAGTGCCAATCGTTCTAGTCCGTCCTTATGGTACCTGAAATTCAGGGAGCTATTGTTTACACGGATCCGCTGATTACCCTCCTAGGGGACCATGTCCTAGCCAGCCGTCAACACGTCTTGGATATTGTGAACGCAAGCAAAATGCCTCCATTGTGACAGTTGAGTCCTTCCGGACGTTGATTCTAAGGGATGATACGCAAACCAGCCACCATCTTCGTTGTCTTTGGAATCTCCAATGGATTTAACACAGCCCAGGGCGAGATGGCTCAGTGGTTAGAGCGCTAATTTTCTGACTGGAAGGTCCGTGGTTCGAACCTGACTTCTGCCTCTCGACTTCCCCTGTCTAGGCTTGGGCAACCTGGCAGTATCCCAGCCTTCGTGCTTCCTTCTGGTGGCATGGCAGTTTGGCACCGAAAGGGTGCTACAGCTGGACGATTACGATCTTTTAATACGGCCCGAAGTGACTAGTTAGCCAGCGTAATCCAGCGGTGTCCAGATGTGTCTCATGTTTAAACTGGAAATCTTGTGATCATCGGGGACGACTTATTGATTTAGTTCGGAATTCCGAGGGCTTTCCGCGTAGCTACTTCGTGATGAATCGCGTACAAAAGTTCCGGAGGTTCAATCGCCCTAATTTTTTAACTCTTTTTTTGGACTAAGCGCTTAAGAATATAGAAACCACCTTCGGACTAACCACCGAATGGAAAAGTGCACTTCAGTTCAGTGGTCGGCAAGTCCCAGTCCTCTGGGCAATGCCTTCAGTCTGCAGGGCGCCTGCAGAGCGTCCCAAATCCGTAGGTCATCTACCAACAGCATGCGTCTGGCAGAGAGAGACGAAGGTTACTGGCATACATAAACAGATGTGCTCCTAAGGCTAGTCACCGAGAGACACCTTACCTAGCGCCGCCGGCTTTGATAATTCTTACGCTGCCTTGACCCTAAACGGGTAGTTCTCTAGGAAAGATGAAGTCCATCCATGCAGGTTTTTGCGTATTTTTTAAGCCCAAAGCCTGTACAACGGAGGTTAATGGGGAACGCAATCGAAGGTGTGAGACGAACTCCAAATTCCGAAAGATATCTCTCTCTACGCCTATTTAGGTTCCATCTAAAAAGTGGCACTCGGTCATAATAGGTGCCAGTATCAGCCGGCAACCATCGTTTTTTGTGCGGCGGACAATGCACTAAGAAATTACGATAGTGCAACCGTAGATGACAATGAATAACAAGACGCCCTAAGGAGAAGACGAATAGGTGGGACCGATATGGATATTATGTGATCATACAATCCGGACCAGTTTTGGATGCAACCAGACGGCTAACTCGGTGGACGGCCTCATGGTAAGGTGCACGAGACAGCTAATCTAGACTGTCATCTCTTGTTCCCAAAAAGCTGGACCCTAGGAACTCTCTGTTGATCTTAGCAACATGTGGGGATCCATGTGTCACGATAATGAGCCTCCAACCAGACACTGTTTATTGGAGAGTGCTCCTGGTACTGCTAAAGTTTAAATTCCCTGCCTTTTATTTGGTGTGTTATATACGAATGATGACATACGAATACCTCGAACAACTCCGAATATGACAAGCTGGTATAAGTCTATTCAGAAATGAAGGTCTTCAGTTGCGAACTCGGATGCACAGTTTGAGGTTCGCCATGCCCTTTTGGAGTATAAGGTGGTGCTACGGGACTGAATTGGACCATAGCCTTAGGCCTGTAGTTAATCCAACCGAAATGGGTGACAACAATAAATCGGACAATTTTATTAATTTCGGTAGACTCGGAATCTGCCGCAATATCGGTGGCTTGGGTGCGTCTTGTGGGTCCCCGTGAACCATCGAAGGATGAAGTCACTTCATTCGTCAAGGCGAGCAAGCTATTGTCAACTTCTGATCCCCGAGCCACATATACGACAGCATTTTATCTGTCAAGGATGCAGATTACGCATTTAAAGTGCGATTCCACCTCGATTATGAAATAGAGCAAGGGTCTCCAGACGATGCTTCCTTTTTACTTGGTATCTGGGCTGAACCCGTTCGTCGTACAAAATGCAGGACCCTTCAAATAAAATCCTCAGACAGGTTAGTCTGGAGAGAATTATTGTGGCCATTGAAATCCACCAGGTCGATTGAATAGACTACCAACTGATAAGTGGGTACCACTGCAGTTTATGGTTCTGGGTGCCTTTTGCTACTAGAGAGCCTTTTGCATAAGCAACCACTCGGTTTCTAATTACCTCGTTACGAATCCGTTGATGCTACGGAAGCCTCGGTAGTCGAAGACCTGAAGACACCTCAGATCACTCCCTTCCACCCTCGAGGCCAGGTTTCGTCACCACTCAAGGAACATCCCTCATTTTTGCTTGCAAAATGCGACCCTCGAGGCCCAGTAATGTGGCTGTTTTCAAAAGTTATGTAAACCGGAGAAAATGACCCAAGCAGTCCACGTCTGTCGCAGTTACTACAACTACTGAGATATTTTTTCGGAAGAAATAGCTCGCTCACGATAAATTAACTGATAATACCCTTGGGTTGCTTTGGTTTTGTCCCGTGCTATGTGTGCGAGATGGTTCAGCGGTTAGAGCGCGAATTTACTGACCGGAAGGTCCGTGGTTCGAACCCGACCTCTGTCTCTCGACTTCCCCTGTCTAGGCTTGGGTAGCCGGGCAGTATCCCAGCCCTCGTGCTTCCATCTGGTGGCATAGCAACTAGGCACCAAAAGGGTGCTACAGCTGAACGATTATCATTATTATTTATGTGTGCCAGTCGATCGACTTCAAAGAGCGCTTTTCGTACAACCACGCGGTAAGTGGAAGCAAGTCAGTTGAGGCCAAGCGCTGACTTGGCAGTGAAGTATGAAAACCATTACCAGCAAATGCGTTGGTCATTTCCGTCTCCCTGAATGGGAACCTAGAGAAGGGACACAAATGGCTAGAGGTATTGACAGACATGGTCCAGTCTTGCACTCAGTAGAGCACGTGTATCCAAGCTGTTGCTTTCAATGCATAGCTTCCCTTCTCTATCTCCACAATGAAGATTTCATTGACACTCTTGACTTCACGCATCAATTACATCAGCCACCGCCTGCAATGCGTAGTTATCCAGCCCTATCTCCTCCCAGGTCGTCCGCGGACGAAATTGTGGCAGTTGCAACCACTGTATGGCAGGTACGCTTTTTTTACAGCCGATGATAATGTCTGAGATATGTAAGTGCTAACCTCCAGTACTTGTCTACTTCCGAGTGGAATTATCAAATTCTCCGCATTCTGAAGCATGGCTTCACGCTCCGTATGTACAAAATCGAAGGATAATGTGACCACTGTTGATTTATCCAATAGCCATTGTTTTATCGCCCATTTGTAAATGTTGGAACGATATCGTCTGCTTGCTCTATATCAGCATGGTCTCCACCAGCAACCACTTGAACACCGGGATCTTGAAGACCCTCTAGCAGCTGTTTTATTATTTCGAAGTATCTCAGTGGTTAAGGCGTGAACTTACTGCCCAGAAGGTCCGTCGTTCGAACCCAGCCTCTGCATCTTGGCTGCTCCTATCCAGGCTTGAACAACCTGACAGTATGTCAGCCATAGTGCTTCCTTAAGGTAGAACGGCAGCTAGGAACATAAAGGATGTTACAGCCGAACGATTTTTCCCTTGTCATTTCATCAGGTCGAGCACAAATAGAGAAAGTGGACTTCCTTATCAGGCTCTACTTTCGTGTAAAAGCTTGTGGAGAGCCACCTACGCACCTTCATATGTTTGAATCTACATGAACAAAAGGATCGGGTTATGTCCAAGAACTTCTCTTTTTGGAAAAAGTGGTGGTTTGTTAGCTCGAAAAGGGCAGCAGTTAGTGCCCGAAGCGATTGACCGGATCCTTGATTCTAACTCATTTCTGGCTTCCTTATTGGCTCTGCAACTTGCCCCCGTGCTCCCTTCGAATTTCATGGAGGTTGTGCACCGGCTGAGCCTCAGCTGAACGCTTATTACTTTGTCATACATCGTGTATGCACCATGTGCATACGTATACGTTCCACCCGATTGTAATGTACTAACCAGAAACATCACCTGTAGGATACTAAAGGAAGCGCTCCGGAGCGTTGCTAGGACCTGGTGGGGACTTCACGTGAGTAAAGCTGAGGTGCGGTAGAAGGTTTTCCAGCGGAGAAACTCGCCCTCGTTAGATGAGCTCATCACCTATGTCTTACGCTTGCCAGGCCACTACTTTGTGTCTGAGGACTGGGTGCTCTACAGGCCTTTTTACCAGGCCATGTGCAGCACTGAAACGGCCCAAAGGTGGTCGTTATTCAGTTTACATTACACCGACTTTCTCCCAAATTACCCCCCCCCCCCCAACGAGGCACGATCAGCACCATAAGTGGGAAATAATCATGGAATGGCGTTGAAACTTCCCAGCATTCTCGGCACTGCGTGATTTTGAGGATACGCCTCTTGCGTTTACACAACTAAATTAAGACCACAAAGCAACAGCGAGGGTGCGGAAAGAACGGCCGTTTAGTCGACTCCGCCCACCCACCCCGGCGAATCTTGCGTTGGTTCCCATCCGATTCTCCCCCCGTTGCACTTCCAAGTACGACCAACAGGGTGGCATGGCTCCATTGCTGTCATACGGTCCGTACGCCTGTTCATTAGGGCTAGGCACTGGCCAAAATTACACGCTCTGGTGGCATGTAAAACCCCTCATGGTGGAGTATCGTCCGCCATGTTATGGTGTCGCCGCTGAGTCTATGTAGGGTTGCCAGCCGAGAGTCCACCAGGCCCTGTGGGTGCCACCACCAGAACCCTGTGAGCCCATCACTGTAGTTTCCAACATAATTAACACCGTCACGCCTCTGTGACCGTTGGCTCTGAAGCGAACTATCAAAACTCTGATCAGGGAAGTCAGTTGTGTATGTAATTGTCACCTTGTATGGGACAAGACACAAGTAGCTAACGACACTAATGGGCATGGCCCAACCACGTGACCATTGGCGCTCTTGCATTGAAACCACATCCCGCAGTGTATAGTCTTTCCAACTCCATCTCACTAGACAAACAACCTTATTCGATGAGTAGACCACTGTATTCGGCGCGTTCCCCCGTGGCTGTCACTATCTTCATTGAACGGAACTGTAGTACCTGGGTTCAAGTGCACTTCTTCGGTACATGGATTGCAGCCGACAGGCTGAAATCCCTCTTTAATATAACCGTCACGAAGAGACTGCGCCATACCGTGGTGTAGCGGCTTGCGTACCTCATTAACCCATTGGGTTATACTGCAGGATGCCCGTGCAGCATCCATGAGTCTCTCCTTTCAGGTTGTTTAGTGGATGAGGTTCGAAAAACAACCTCGTTCTCTAGGCCGGGGTTCGGAACAAGCATGATGACTTGTTCCTCTTAAGTTGAGCTACTTTAGTAGTCTCTCACTATCCACCGCTACCCTGTCGTCAGACGTTTTGGCTCTAGCTGTATCCCAGTTCACATGCAGCAATGAGTCACATAAACAAAATTTCTTCATGCCGCATTGACCTTCGAATGGTAACATCAGCAGGGTCGCCTTATTCGCTGTGTACAGTGGGGGGTTTCTGTGAAAAACATGGGACTGATAACATCTTTCATCCTTGAGTGTCCTTCCCTACCTCCTCTCGCTCCATTTAATGATCATTCTTTCGTAAACCCCGACTGTAGGTACGCCAGCCCATAACTCAAGGAAGCGACCGAATTCCTACCTCTGCTGCCTCCTTTTTAAATTATCAGACTTCATCCTACTGTATCTACCATAAACTGATCAACGAGGTGATATTGTGCTGCTCCAAGTTCTTCATTCGACCTGCTCGATTCGAGCCGTTGTCTGCACTACCTCGCTCAGTTTGTGAAGCATTAATATACCACTTTGCCTTGAAGAGCCGTCCGACTGCCAGACGACCTGATTAAAGTCAGAGCGGAGTTTTTGTGTGTTGCTCTAACTAGGTTGTTTGGACTTATTTGGGGGCGAGAACTCGTTCCAGACAACTGAGGTCGACCATTCATTATACCTGTGTTCAAAAAAGGCACAATAATTAACTGTTCCACCCGTGGAGGTACAAGCCTCTCCGCGCAAATCTGAATTTTATCCATAGAAACTGAATTACTCAAATCTTATCACGCCAAATTCCCGCACAGCACCCTACAACTTGCCGGCCAGCAACTGCGGTTTTCCTCTACCTCAAAGGGGTATTTGAACCCGCAGATAGGTTAGTCCTTCTGCATCTTAGACAAAGCGAGATGCCCCTAGAGTTTGCGAATGCACTCCGTGTTCTCTATTCCCAAACTTCTAGTTGGACAGTCTACAACAAACTGTCCAAAACATTTCCTACAGCTGATCTCGAGATAGCTCCGTGGTTAAGGCTCGAACCTACTGACTGGAAGGTCCGTAGTTCGAACCTAACCCAGGCATTCCAGCTGCTCCTCTCTGAACTTTTGCGACCTGGTAGCCTCTCATTCCTCGTGCTCCCTTCAGGTGGCATGGCAGCTAGGCACCGAAATGGCGTTACAGCCGAACGATTTGCTAAAACTAGGGGGTTTCGCAAGGCTGCTACCCGCTCCCCCTCTATCCACTTTTCTCGCGGATGTGTGGTGCACACTTCAAGAGGTCGGAAACCTTAATATCAAAATTACTTTTATAGGAAGACAGGTAAAGACCGCCACGTAGAGACTGGACCTTGCCGTGGTTTGAAGGCTTCTGTACCTCCGTGACCCGTTGAGCTATACGAGGGGATGTCCGTGCGACACTCGCAGAGTAGGTTGACGAATGGGTAAACGTTGAAAAATACAATCTCCTCGTCCTCGAGGTTGGGGGTTAGGACATGTATGGCGACCCGTTCTTAAAAAATGGATGAACTGACATTTCCAGCCAAACACTGCTGCCTTGTGGTTAGGCTTTTAAGCCGCAACATATACGCGTCAGCCGGTGCCGACAGCCTCAGGCATTTCGAAATCAATCTTCAAACCTCGACGCTCGGTCTATCTGGCTGTTTTTAATGTTCGCACTCTCAAGCAAGCAGGACAACAAGCTGCTCTTGCTCTCACACTGGACTCGCTTGACATTGGTGCGTGCTCCGTATCAGAAACAAGCATTCAAGATGTAAGTACAGTGGTTGGGATAACTGCCCCATCATTCTCCACTCGTTTCCGGCTGCTGCGGCAGGATGTGCAGGGGTCGGTATCTTCCTATGTCACTGGACAGAAGGATCCTTGCTTGACTGGATACCCGTTGATAATCGCCTCTATGCGGTTCGTCTGGCAAAGTCTGTGAAGGAGTCTCACAAGCTGAAAGTTGATCGATGTTTGTTTGTCGTGTCTGCTTACGTCACGGAGAGACTGGACCTTACCGTGGTGTGACGGTTTGTGTACCTCGGCGACCCATTGAGCTATACTGGAGGGTGTCCCCGCGACACTTTCAGACGTGAATGCGTAAGCGGGCAGGTTTAGCGCATCAGATTCAATCAGGTATTCGGTATAGACTGGACAATGGTGAACGACTATTTCAGCGGTGTGCTGACCGTAGACTGTTTTCGTGCAGTACTGATTTCCTAAGCAGCCGAAGTCGTCTGGTCGCATGGTATCCTCCAACGGCGTGCCAGCCATGGACACCAATTAACCACATCACCATCAGTTACCGATGACGCGGATCAATAGCTGACTGCCGCTTGTTTGGAACACATTTGTGGATTCGACCACGCGCTCGTCCGGAGTCGCTTGTCTGTTCGTCTGAGGTACGGACAAATCGCTCAGCAACTGAAAGACGGACAGATCCCGAAGTTAGACGAATTTATCAGAATCGTCTTCTCCACTCTTCCAAGTGCTCCACCATCAGATGTGAATTCGTGCTGGAACGAGATCGCCACGTCTTTGCATAGTGCTGGGAGTTTTACCTGTGACACGGCGCTACCGGGTCTGCCGATGCACAGGACAGAGCAGTGACAATTCTTGAATTTCGAAGAAATTTCCCCGCCTACCCCGAACATAATTTTGCCTGACGAATTATCAGACGCCGAGTCAAACCTAGCGTGCTCGCCGACCATGAAACCTGGTGGACACCGAAGGCTATGGAAATAGAAGAGGCCCAGAAGACCAGGAATGCCAGAAGATTATTTCAGTTGGTCCATGCGACCGGTCCCCGAGAATCGTCTGTGAGCGAAACCATCAAATACCATAAAGAAGGACGTCTCGACCGCCGGGTAGAACACTTTGAACAACAATTCTCGTGGCCAACTGCTTCCACTCATTTGTATCCTGCAACTGAAGTGGAGCCATGGACAGTGAATCTGGAACTCCCTACGGCCCCGGAAGTTTATGGCTGCATTTTTTCTCTCAAGCCCCTCTGAGCTCGTGATCCGCATGATCTCCCACCCACATTATTCAAAGATGAAGGTGAAATCCTCAGTCAGCGCTTGTCTGCTCTACCAGCCTAGATCTGGGAAGAGGAGACTGTCCCAGACAACTGGGGAGAACCGGTGGTAATGCTCATTTTAAAAGAGGAGCTCTTAGCCAGTGCGGTGATTTCAGGGGAATCAGCCTGACTCCAGTTGTAACAAGACTCTTAGCGTCAGTTGTCATTCGTGGCCTCATGGTGGCCCGTGAAACATTGACTTGGTGGCAGCAAGTTGGATTCCGGCCTGGTAGGTGTTGTGTTGACCAAATATTTATACTGCTTCAGGTGCTAGAACAACACCATACGTGTAAACGACCCACAATTTTAGTATTCTTGGATTTCCTAGGAACAGTAGATTTAACTGACCGGTTTATTCTGCTTAACACACTTGCCCAGCAAGGAGTGCCCCGGAAATTTGTGAATAGAATAAGTTCTTTGTATTCTCAGACTTCCAGACGTGTGCGATTATACGAAGTGCTCTCAGAAAGCTTCCGTACACAAAATGGTGTCTGTCAAGGATGCTTACTCTTTCCATTCCTATTTAATTACATGATCGTCAAGATAAAGAGACGAACGCTGGTGCTCAACTAGCTGCTGGCGAAAACCTTATCGATCTGGAATATACAGACGACATCGTTTCCGTCTTCGAAGAGGAGAAAAAGGCGCATGTGTTTTTGGATGAACTGACTAAAGTCATCCGTCCTTTGTTTCGCCCTTTGAATCACAAGGTGTAAGATCACGCATCTGCACGTGCAGTCACTGAACACGCCACTCAAAATCCAAGGAGATGTACTCGAAGTTGTGGGGCGTTTTACGTACCTCGGAAGTTGTTCGTCAGTGTGCGTACTGACTATGTCATTTCACGTGGAGACGAAACGTTTGCAAGTCCATTGCCAAGCTCGGTTAGCAGATCAGCTACCACCTGATTTGGAGACACATTGTATTTAGATCGCCTGAATGAGTGTCTGGAGGTGTAGACACTTTGGAATGATTGTGGCAGTCTAGCAAGAAGTCCCTTTCCCATCCACCTTTGTTCTTTTCTTCATAGTAAGGCTTTCGAACAAATTATGGTTGTACGGTAGCGAAGCATCAGTGTTAAACACTGACGTCATGCTGTTGTTGTTGATGATGGTGACAATAATGATAATGATGTGGGTAGAATTAAACCATGCGGATAACACTATCTTGTTTGACAATCATCAGTCCGTACAGCTCACCCTAAATAACAGTATGGTAGTTAAGCAGCAGTGTGTATTGCTGTTAATGTTACTGACGGTGACCCTGAATGGCATTTCCGAAGTGATCCTCGTTCGTCTTTCACCTTCAAATTGCAAAGTAGCACTTTAAGTTTCTCGATCCTCCCTTCTTCCTGCGAAATGCCAGAGGAAGAATTTTGAGTTTGTTGATCAGTTTGCTTTCCTGGAGAGCTGCATAAGTCGCTACTATATCGCGACAACAAGAGTCAGTGCACACAATCAAACCATTGGCAAACTTACATCACTTGTAACGACGGAAACGAATTTTGCTAAAGCTAATGGTTCAGTGCACTTCAGTTAGTTGGCTATAAACAGTGTTCCAAGGTGCAGTGCTTCTTGGTTCTACGGTTTCTTTTACCGAGGATACCAAAAGTAAGGAAATGATAGTTACATGCTGGAGGTGATGGCCCAGTAAGTTCACTAAGGCTGCTATTGTCAAGGTTTTTTGGGAGGACGTTTTTTGAAACCAATGACTTAGTAGTTTGACCAGCTCGGCTGCTGGGGTTGGCCTAACACTACGGAGCAGAGCATTAGGCACTGATGCTCGATGCTTCGCACAGCAGATACCCATAGCGACTCATGGTAAGGTTTACTTGTTTTTCGACCAGTGGTCATGGGCAGTCACTGGGTGATTGGAGTGTGAGGTTTTTGGGGCGGACGTCATCTGACCCGTCTTTCTTCAGGGGACGGCCTGGGAGAAACATCCTACTAGTCTCATACTCCTATCGCGGCAGATAATACGACTTTACTCCTGAGTTGCCTCGTACTACTATTTCTCGAAATACGGGAACTTACTACTCTTCGTCGGACTGCTACCTGTTAGCCTTTATAATATGGCCGAACCTTAACTGAGTTCCGGTCAGTGTACGATGCAGTATTCCTGCAGTGCCGAAGTCTGATCGTTATCATTTTCAGAAACAGCGATATCAGTGTTGACACCGAGACTGATACAGTCACAACTTATATTTAAAGCCCTAAAATGAAAAAAGAGGAAAGTGAGTGAGTGAGTGAGTGAGTGAGTGAGTGAGTGAGTGAGTGAGTGAGTGAGTGAGTGAGTGAGTGAGTGAGTGAGTGAGTGAGTGAGTGAGTGAGTGAGTGAGTGAGTGAGTGAGTGAGTGAGTGAGTGAGTGAGTGAGTGAGTGAGTGAGTGAGTGAGTGAGTGAGTGAGTGAGTGAGTGAGTGAGTGAGTGAGTGAGTGAGTGAGTGAGTGAGTGAGTGAGTGAGTGAGTGAGTGAGTGAGTGAGTGAGTGAGTGAGTGAGTGAGTGAGTGAGTGAGTGAGTGAGTGAGTGAGTGAGTGAGTGAGTGAGTGAGTGAGTGAGTGAGTGAGTGAGTGAGTGAGTGAGTGAGTGAGTGAGTGAGTGAGTGAGTGAGTGAGTGAGTGAGTGAGTGAGTGAGTGAGTGAGTGAGTGAGTGAGTGAGTGAGTGAGTGAGTGAGTGAGTGAGTGAGTGAGTGAGTGAGTGAGTGAGTGAGTGAGTGAGTGAGTGAGTGAGTGAGTGAGTGAGTGAGTGAGTGAGTGAGTGAGTGAGTGAGTGAGTGAGTGAGTGAGTGAGTGAGTGAGTGAGTGAGTGAGTGAGTGAGTGAGTGAGTGAGTGAGTGAGTGAGTGAGTGAGTGAGTGAGTGAGTGAGTGAGTGAGTGAGTGAGTGAGTGAGTGAGTGAGTGAGTGAGTGAGTGAGTGAGTGAGTGAGTGAGTGAGTGAGTGAGTGAGTGAGAGTGGAGTGGGTGAGTGAAACCACAGCGCAAACGCCAGTGACATCAAGTAGCTGCCATTTCTTTCAGGGTCTCTCGCCTAACACAGGGTGATCATGGGACCCCATTCTGAGAGGCCGAATACCCTAACAACACCCAAACTCTTTGTAATATCTCTCACACCCTTTTGCCAAGTCATACGTTGTTCACCTCACAGGTTACGTCATTCTGAAGGAGGCACAGAATTCATCTCGGTAGACGACGCTCTGGCATGCGTAGCACATGGCCGAGTCACCGCACTTGGTAATGCTGGAGTGAAGTGTTGATGCTGAACTGAAATAACTGCAGCATAACCAAGTGTCCGTTTCCTAATCACCACGTTACGCATTCGTTGACGCCATCCGATACCAACGGCACTTTTAAGACATTGATGTTTTAAAATCTGAGGACGTCCCATATCTGTCCACAGCGGCAGTCATACAACAACACAGACCATACTGTAGCCTGATATATAGTGCCTTCGATACCCATTATTATGCCTTTTTGAGGCCACAAGTGACGCAGTTCTACATACGTGATTCGGACGAGATTCGTGCACTGGATTCACCAGACACTTCCGTTATAGTCAATACGGCTACCGATGTGTTTCGAATTCTCCGCAACATCCAGTGCTTTTTGAATTGCAAGGGCTACGTTCAGAGACTCCACTTTCTCAAGCATGACACACTATGTATGTGCAAGGAGCATACCGCAGTTTATCCCACAGTGCCTGTACTTGACCTTCATCTGTATCGATGAGGACGGTCTCGTCTACGCACTGCGGATCGACAAGATTCTCATTAACAACCATTTGAACACCGGGTTCCTGAAAAGCTTCCAGCGTTTTACTCATCATTTCATCGGCGATGTAACTGAACAAAAATGGGAAGAGTGGATGTTCTTGCCGAACATCACTTGTACGGAAGCTTTTAAAGAGCTCTCCATAAACCTATGCCCAGAAGCACGTCAATGTAAGAGTCGGATTATGCTAGCCAACTTCTGGAACATTTCCTGTTGAGGAAATGTAGGTAGGAACACTGGTCGATCGTCAGAATCCAGTGCACCTTTGAAATCAGAGAACTCCAAGATTACGGATCGTCTGTGCATAGTGTGTGGTTCTAGCACATGATGGATTTCGAATATGTGGATAGTTCAACCGCTGCCCGGTCGAAATCCGCTTGGTGCTGGCGTATCAATGTTTTGCGTACCGCCGTAAGACAACGAGTCAGTGATACTAGAAGTTTTGTCGCAGAAGACAAACTGACATCCATGCAAGTACTCCTTTTTAAGACGGGCGCTATTATTGACTGACCACAGCTGTTTGGGGCGGTCTCTCTCCCAGATAAACATAAATAGGCTAGACAGTCACTAGCTGAGTAATTCATCGCTGTTCATGACCAGAACAGGTGACTGGTCATCGGACCAGGAGCACACATTCGGACACCCGATATTGGAGGAGGCTTCATATTCACAGTCCGCGTTTCTTTCAAAGACTGACAGCCTGGCTTGGAAGTAGCAAGTGGCCAGCTGAATTGTTTTAACTATCCTGCCCAATGATCCAAACATTCTTTACTGGATACCAGAAAGCCATTTTTATCCTTGATGGTTTCACTGTCAAGGGGCTTCCGAGGGTCTGTCCAACGAATCAAATGTAACAGTCTGCTGACCTTTCCCGGCATTTTTCGCTCCTTCATTTCTTCAGCCTTATAGATCCATCATGCTTCCGTACCTGTGCGTATACTCAGTCCTACCTGACACCAGATACTGCGTTGAGTTGGATTGCTGTTGCTACCAGATGGAATCTGTCACAGTGGCGTTCACATCAGAGATGCAGTGCTTGGAAGAGGCCGGCTGGGTTATACTGCAGGTAGAAGTCTCGGTATCACGTTCAACTTTGGATATCTCGCTCCAGTGCTAGCTGATTTCTAATATCGGATCAGCAGGCAGAGGTTGGAAAAGTAAATTTGGTACATTTGTTTGGTTCTGCGGCGCATGAGCTTCTCATTGGCCACACGATGTACACGTATTTTGTGTGACCGGAAAAACGCAGTGGTAGGCAGCAACAGACAAGTGCATGATCGGATTCTACGCAGGTATTCCAGAAGGAGCGGCAGGCAATGATCAACCGTCACCACTGGAAACTGATGCCAATATGATCTACTTGGTTTCGGAGTTGTTTCATTGGTGAGCACACGAATCCCACAGTTCCGGAGATTACCACTGCAAAGAAGTTTGCGGCAGGTGCCCTCCGTTGTCCATGTGTCCCGTGTCCAGCCCAAGGCGACCGCCCAATTGGACCTCAGAAACGCTAAGCTTACCCACATGAGTGTTCGTATGACCAACGATTTCTGCGCTCTCAGATCGTTGTAAAAGAGCACCTAAAGCGTCGTAGAACCCGTCGTTGGCGGATTCAGAGGTACAGTTTGGAGCGTAAGCAGATACAGTAAATTGAGAGCTATGAACCCCTATTTCTCTAGACTCTTTCATGAACGTTGCCAAACGAACGGCGGAGAGGTGACTAGTTACGGGTATCTAATCCAGTAGAGACACCTCCGATCGATCTCTCAGCACAATACCCACCCAGGCATGTCCGGCCGCAGCGGCCTCTGCCAGAGGTGCGCATCTGGATGCGGGAAGATAGCATGGGGGTAATCAATTTGATTGGAGTACTTGCGTCCTGGATTCTTGTTTCTGATAGACAGCGTACATCGATGCAGAGGGAATACAGCGTTCGATTAAGTGCTGCTTGTTTTCCTGCTTGCTTCAGTGTACCGATATCACATGTAGCTAAGTAGGCCGGCTTTCGGGGTTTGAGACCGAGTTCAAGGTGTTGATGGTTATTCCTGAAGACGGACGCGCAAAAGCTTCAGCTGAGCGTGACGCAAGGCGGACAAAACGGTCAGTCCTAGTGATGGGACTCACATGGGAGTGGGATAGGGGAGAAAAAAGAATACGTGAAAATGTAAGAAGTGAGGGGCCAGAAGTAGCATGTTTTCGCTTACTCGTCCTGCTGTATGCAGCAAGTTGGGCGACTCGGCTGGTGGCACCGCACAATAGCCGATTTGGTATGACAATTTCTAGTTGTGAGGCTCATGGATGTACGTGGGTTGGGATACTGTCAGCGTGCCCACACCTAGGTAGGAAGACGGTTAGGATCCTCAACGAAAACATTTGACTCAAAGCTGACTGAAAAACAGCAAGTGGTCGCCGTCTTACTACCACGGTAATGCAATTTATTTTGAGTAACATGCTGCTGTGGTTATTCCAACCTCCAACCTGGAGGACCAGGAGATTGTGTTCGTCAAGACTCTGTCCACTGACCAACCTGGTATGAGAAAATCTTCAGGTGTCACAGTGAAACCCACCAGTATCGCCACACCATGATAGGGTCCACTCCCTTTGCAGTCCGTCCACCCCTACAGTGTGACAGCTTTGGGTCAGTGAATTTAAAGATCCGTGTGTAAAGGGAAACATTAAGTGCTCATTCTGCCCAAGGAGGTTAAACACCTCAATCGTTTGACTATTGGCACTTACGCAGCGTAGCAGACGTTTGGTAGCCGCAAAATGTCCACAATGAGATGGTGCATTAGTAAGTATTTGGAGGTGAATGGGATTCACCAAAGCAGCAAACAAAATTGGAA
This sequence comes from Opisthorchis felineus, assembly GCA_004794785.1. NCBI lineage: Eukaryota > Metazoa > Platyhelminthes > Trematoda > Opisthorchiida > Opisthorchiidae > Opisthorchis > Opisthorchis felineus. Next base: position 253,025 of record SJOL01006915.1, on the reverse strand, counting down.
GTGGCTTAACTTTGTCCAGCCTTTGTCTGATAAAGCAAACACTGTTTTCTACTCCAAATATTACCGGTTAAAGGCTTTCCCGGGGAAAACAGGCTGTGATTTGATAAAGCGAAATGAAGGTGACTACTACTGGATCCTGCGTGGTTTGAGTTAGAAACCCTACAGGAAGCGGTCGCAGTAAAGAGCATGCTGTCACTTCTTAATCGGCTTGTCTAGCTAAAGTTTATCTACCGTCATCTGCTGGGCTCATTAAATAAGGTTCGCGGAGGACCCCCAGTCAGTCCCACCCATAAGGTTCTGTTTTTACGTGACGTTCAACTGCGTTTATCTCGTCACTGTTCACAGGTGCAGGCGCCTTGTTCTTGGTCATTTTACTTAGGGACTTAGGACTGTATTCAATAAGTTTCTATCCTCCCCTTTCCTTTCCGTGGCTATATGACAATTGAACACCAGTGTTCACTACCACTATTGCTGCCGCTAATGATTATGATTCAGTATGACCAAGATTTTGTCCCAAACTTGTTCCCCTGTGCTTTATTGCCTAAGCAACCTCTGCCAAACTATCCATTCCAAATCCAACATGTGACCGTATTTTGCTGATGCAGATTTTGTTGGTTCTATTAGTGAAAATTCCCGAACTTCCGCAGCGCAAGTTGTTTTTTCATCTTTGTATGGTTGGTAGAACACAACTTGGGATGTGTTCGCACGACACAGACAGGAAACGGCAACGATCAAAACAGTAACGCGCATTGGTTTGTGCCCACGGTAATCATACACTAATGAGTTTTAAGAGTTCTGATCAGACTACAACGTTGATGCGTCCCAAGTTGATTTATTAATTCTAGTCCAGCCATAAATTTTACCATTGAAAAGGTAATGGGTCAGACTCCCTTCTGAACGTATTGTTCACCATATGAGCCGACGGTTCCATTTAAAGAAGAATTAACCCCAATAAACGGTTAATTCTTATAGCTTTAAAAAAACGCAAGTGCTCAACCATAGCCCCCTTTCCGCGTGCAGTCGCTGTGCCTATTGCTCAAGTACTGCCAGGTTATTGGGGTCTAAACAGGTGCATTCGATAATCCGGAATTGGATTATAACTAAGGACCTCCATGGTACACGCTGTAATCTCCGAGATGTTTTGCATATGAATTTCATAGCCTTGTTCCATTACAACAGCAGCGCAACTTTGTTGCTTGGCTTCAAGGGCTCGGAAAATATGTTCCAACTATGCTGCGAAATGCGAACTGGGTAGTATAAAAACGCCTGAAGGGAAAGCGTCTAGAAAGTATAGATACTATAAGGAAATTTGGTTGAGGTTGAAAGTCCACCTACACGTAACAGAAAGACACGCTTTACCTTGGTCGATGTGAATCCGTATAACGGAACCGAAACAATGGCCACATGGATGGCCACACTCAAACAGCTCTTCTTAGTGCTCCCTTACAAAAAATACCCATATAGCTGGTATGTCCACCAAAAGCTCTACCGTGGCTGTGGAACTTTTTTTGTGGTTCAAGATTATGCCTATTAAACTCCAGTATTAATTACTGGTGCACTTCTGCCAACGACGGTGAGCTATGGAATTTTTCGTCAAACTTCCCTGCCTCTTTTTAACTTTATCGCTCATACGTTCGCAAGCTACAGACAAATTGGCAGTGACGGCTTACGTAGTTATATACCCACCCAAGTACGTATGCGGTAGGTCATGTGGCCTGTGTTTGTCAAAATGGAATGGAGGATACTACTCGAAGCGACCAAGTCCAGGAGGTAGTGGTCGTATCCAAATTTCCACCCGACTAAGCATGAAACCACAAAACCGATCCAATGCCTTCAGATCGCATAACCTCCAATCGCTGAGGCATCACCAGTGTTTAGGGCTACGGCTCACCCACCGCCCTGATGTTGTTTTCAGAGCTCGAGATAGCTCAATGGTTAAGGCGGCAGCTTACAGACCGGAAGGTCCGTGGTTCGAACCCAACCTCAGCATCTCGAGTGCTCCTGTCTAGGCCTGGGCAACCTGGCAGTATCCCATCCCTCGTGTCTCCTGTTGGTATGGCAGCTAACCACCGAAAGGGTGCTACAGCTGAACCATTTTCTCCTTCTCATATCTCCTTTATGGCGTTTTTACCGGCCATGAAATGAATAAATAAAAACGCGTTCGCCTAGCGTTTACTTATATCATCTCATGTTGTAAATATTTCATCAGCATTACCACCATCATCGCTATCACCGTTGACAGCAATACACTATTGGTGGTCTAATTGCCGTGCAACCATGAGGAAAGAATGCTGAACAAGATTCATTGGCCTATTTATTCTGATCGCAGTTCACTTTTCAACCACGGGTTGATTTTTACAAACTCTGTGTATGTTGTGGCTTCCCAACAAATGGGGCTCTGGATTTGTGGTGAAAGGAAGCTCGCAATTCTGAAGAGATACTGACGGTGAATTTCGATCAATTCTGTCATGATGCTTGCATGGATAGATGTTGAGGGTCTCTCGAATAATTCGTCTATTGGTAGTCATGAAAATATTTAATCTTGAGTAGATTCCGTTCCTATCCATCATCTAAACGTGATTTCTTGACTTTCACGGGACTTGTTAATGATAATCTTTGTGCGTGCTGTTAATCGATAAAAAGTATTACAATAAAAAGGTTGAATAAGTACACCAATGAAATGCTTCCCTACTGTGTCTTCCAAAATACCTGGATATGAACACCACCGTTTCTCTCCAGCTTCACCCAGGGCGTCTGGACTTGCCATCCGAATTCAACCTGGCCGTCGACTCCTCTATAGTTATTTGCCATGTCTTTCGCTAACCTCGTCTTTTCTGGCTTCGACCCTGGAACCCCAGAGGAGTGCGCCTTCGTAGGTGGAGTAATGTGAGAACCCTCCTGAGCACTACTGCGGTTGACTTAGATCGATCATTTGCTGAGATTTAGCAGCTTTCTATCCACAGAAGACGTCTTTACTCTCGGAATCGCTCCTTCGTTGCTACCTTACACATGCAAGTTGCGGTGTTTGGCAGTGGTGATTGGACGCGGATAGCCGGCAAATATCCATGACAGGAGTCTACATACCACACCTTGTAAAGAAACGTTACCTGGGCTAGAGCGCTCTAAGCCCCTTCGTTTGGGGGGAAACCTCTTCAATCATTGAGGTCCCGATGTGCATTTCTGACGGTTTCACTTCCAGAAGTTATTCCGATAGTTTTATACCAGCCTGCGGATACTTAACCTCCCAATTACGTGATTTTTTTAACAAATTCAGCTGTGATTATTATTCTTGAAGCTTCAGGCGATTTTCCAGGACTGCATTTACGCTTAAGGAGGAGCCGCCCAAGGTCGTAAATTTCACTATCTCGCTTTTAGGTCCTTCAGTTTAAGTGTATTCAGCGATTTACAGGATCCTCTGGATCAACTTGATCTCATGGATGATCCTTGTACGTTTGTTATCTCTAACATGACCTCATCACCCACTTGGAACTAAGGTCGTTCCTCCACTACAACGGTTATACGTAACAGCCTTAGCAATCTAAAGTTGAGGCTGTTGGAATCCAGGTAAACAGCCCAAAACGCGGTTCTCATAATAATATACTTATGGATATCGCTCCGTTCCTCAGCGATTATATTAGATACTGAAATATCAAGCTTCAGCGCCTTGTTCCCCATGCTAGAGTTCCTTTGAAGACAGTTCTCCCTCCTGCATGTATCGGCAACCTTGTTCGTCTATAGGCTGTGGGAGAATCCCCACTAGTAGCACACAAGTCGTGTTGTAAGAGCTGCGTCACCCAGATAGGTACTCAGATTAGATGAAACAGACAATCCGTAGGTGACCAGTTTTATCATATACAAAGGTACGCTTGTGGACTGTTCAAGAGCACCCTGGAGCGTTTGCAAGAACGTGTACATGCGTCATAACAACTCATGAGGCATGGTGCGCTGAGTCTATCTGTGTTAGGGATATACTTATGCAAGTTTGTATGCTGGTTGCCATAGGCCAGTACAGTCTGGTCTAATACTACTGTTTCAGCACTACAAATGTTTTTATACGAACATGCAAGAAACCTTATTGGACTCAGCACGTATACATCACTGATGCGCCACAGTAATTCCTGACAGTCTGTCCTCACAATAATTACGGGTTTCCCCTCAGAAAACAGAGACCACCTTATAATTTCGGCGTTCTCCAGTACTCTCCTTAGCCTTATAAATCAGTTTTTAAATTCTTGATGCACATTTACCAATTGATATTCCTCACCTCAGGTAGACACGATCCTTTCTTGGTACCAAATGCCGGAAGTGATTGACAAATATTTTCCAGGAGGGATATGCGGTGAGGACAAGGAAGGGAGGCCTCTTTTCATCGCACCTGTAGGTCGTGTTGATCCGAAGAGCTTTCTCAAGGCAACCAACCGGTTAGAATTCCTGCAAAGTCGCATATTTCAAATGGAACACATACTGCATGTCACACTCCCAGAAGCAACTGCACGTGCTGGAAAAGAGATTGACCAGCTGACCGTCATAATGGACATGCAAGGCCTTGGATTAAAACACCTATCGCCATCGTGGCTCTCTCTTGTCGGCGAAGCAGTAACTGTCATTGAATCAAATTACCCGGAGGTCTTGGGAGCCTGTTTCGTCATCAATGCTCCACCCCTGTTCACCAGACTGTACAGCTTCGTCAAACCGCTTCTCAGTAAAGCTACACAAGAAAAAGTGCAGGTGACTTTTTATTTTTTCTCTCTCTCATGTCAATCATTTCAGTTGAAGCTAATAGGAGCCCTAGTCTTGTTTGTATCGTCTACCTGCTAAGGTACAATTCCAGAGCCAGAAATTTCTTACCGATTTACAGTTGTAAGTTATTAGTTAAACCTCAACCGCTTTACATCAGCTTCATAAAATGAAAGACGACCTTTCAAAACATGAAATCCTGCAGTTGGAAAACGCTTGGAACCGATTGAATAGTCATCGTTTTCGGAAAAGTTTGGTAAATCTACCGATTGTTACCAAACTTTTCCGAAAAATGAACTCCTGCACTTTCCACATGGTGTTAACAAAATAGGTGCGTGGATGACTACCTCTATGCTGTCCTCAGTAAAGGGTTGGTGTGAATCGCTGTTCAAGTGAATGTTGGTAGCTCAAGTAGCATGGATGATCGTTGGTTCGTTCGGTGAGCTGAGCAAGTTGATTGCAAACGTTTTATCACTAATCGGGATGATATCATCAATGCATCTTAGAACGCTTAAGTATGGCTGAACTGGCGTCTAATGCGACAACACCCAGATGACGATGTTTAGGTTCACGTGAGGTCCACTCTGTTCAATTATTCGGTTATAAGCCATGTACGTAAGGTTCGTTGGTTCCAGCTGCAATGGTTCAATGAAGAACGGGACAATAGAGGAGGGATAATAATCAGTTAGAGGCGATGGCTTGAGTAATGAATTGTTGTTTATAGGTTCCGGTTGACAGATGAAGTGGGGATTTGGACAGTTATGCCGTTGGTGATATCTTTCCTGCATGAACGCCACCGACCGCTTGACCAAGCAGCGTTTGTCAATGTCATTGAAAGCCAATGCATGGCGTCCCCGGCTTCCCATCCGGAAAGGCGGCAGTTGTCGATGCGAATGAGTTTACTGGTTAAGATTTCCATATCTAGATGCCAGATTACAGACTGCCCACCCTTCAGTCATTTCCCACGCAGTACGTGGCTGGCTAACAAGAACTGTCGGGTAGACGGTCCTCTGGCATGCGAACTACATAGTCTAACCGTGAACCCTCAGAGCACTATACACGTAGTATTAAATGCTTGCCGTTTCTCGTTTGACTTAGTTGTGTGCATACCTGGATACTCCGGAACACAACCCCTCTCACACCCACTGAGCTAGTGCTTATTGCTCCGCATCATGCTGACCTGATGTGAATCCGACACGCATGCGCGAATTTCTTTTCCAAGCACGATCTTTTTTGCCTGCATAGCTAATTTACTCATAGCATTTCGCTCGATCGACCTAAGTTCATTCAAAACACATGATGAAAGATAGAGCATGCCACGGCATAAACATAACCTAAACAGTACACAACTTGTTGGACAGTCACAACATGTAGTTAAACCCCAACAACTACTTGAAACTTGACTCTATCACACTGAGCCTTTCTCTCCTGGTACGTTGGTCAGGTGCCTTAAGTGTTGTGGATCAGATCACACTTCGACAAATTCTCGCGTACATTACTGACGTATTGTAGGGAGGTGCACTGTTCACAGTGCGGAAACTACTATCCACTATATTGTCTGCCTTAGTTGAGTATTGTGACAAAAACGCAGATGATCGTACCGTCATCCTTTGAGTATCATAAGGCAGTAACAGACTGGCGTACGAGTAGGTCGAGGAATTCGCCCACTCCTACTATATCACTTTCTCTCAAGGGTCTGGTTCGTAATTCTACGGGTTCTTCTGGTTTGGCTGTTCGGTGGAGGTAGCTGAATGACACACTTCTGCACACTCTCCTGTTAATTTCGTCAGAAGATGTTGGCTTATTGGGTGGTCATAGTTGGATCTTGCTGTGTACCCTTGCGGCGCGATTGCTGATCCTAGGTGCATTTGTGTTTCGTGCATTAGGGTAGAATAAGCTGAGCTACGAGTACTTGAACCGAGTGGTTGACGCGCGTCAACACAGACCACACATTTAGCGAATTGCCTCTTATTCTGATCTCTTTTGTGGCCGTCTTCTTCGCGGGAGGAGACGTGCATGTGATTATAGCCACTGTCACGCAATTAATGAGGCTTCTACATCAGGTCTATGTTCCTCATTTCGTAACTACCCACCGCACTCACAAACAAAATATTGTGCGTTCGCATGCTCAACCTGTCGTCTTTTGCCGACATTGTTTGCACTGCACTGATTTGATTGTTCATCTTTACTGTCAGGGAATAAATAACCGTGATAGCTGAAGGCAATCTACTCCCTGTTCATTTGCGTTGGATGCACCATACTGCACTGCACTTTCGGCCACTGAGATAGTTGTTATCAAGTGTTACAACTCCGTCAACAAAAGCGATTCATTCTGACCTTGGGTCTAGTAAGGATGTCAGATAGCGAGGAAAATGCAGGGTAGTGGAGTTGCGGTGAAATATCTTCGAGGAAACCAGCAAGCGTTAGGGGGACGGGGATACTGTTACATCGAATACCACATATCTAAAGTACACCAAAATCTATTTTATTTATTAAGAACACGATAAATACCGAGTGTTGCTGATGATCCCTCCTTGCGTCCAACTTCGTATCACTTACTCGGTAGTGGTAATGCTATGACGTATTTTAACGAAAACTATCGTAAACGTATCCTGGGACAAACCATCGATCCAGCTAGCTACGGTCAAGACTAACCCACTGGTCTTATGAGATTAAGAGCACGACTACAGCGGTGAGCTGTACTCATGGGACGCAATAGCACTGCATATGATACCCAGTTGGTCGACTGGGCATCGTAGTAGCGATGTTTCCCCCTAGGAAGTAAAATATACATTTCGTGAACCAGAGAGTGTGTCCCCTTCGGTCTGGTGGGTTTATTTCCTTTAGGGAGGATTGCAATAGAAAAATCCCTGCGGCAAAAATTGTTTCTTCAATAAGGGATTCTTAAGGAGAGGCAGTGTTTTTACTTTTCTATAAATCAATTCGCGCTATTGTCTAAACTACTACGGCAATGGATTCCTCTGAAATTCTCATTTCGATCATCCAGACACTGAATAGATTTGATTGGATTGATCGCTTTTGAGGAGCATCGATAATTTTGCCAGAGAATCTAATTTCCAATCTGTCTGACAGTGCACACAAATTCGTCTGTCTAGTACGCAAGGTGATCACCAACGTTGCGTTCTGTGACCACGAGAAGCCGTTTACTGTAGTTGTCATGCGTTATAGTTTGATTATACAAACTGATCTAATCCACACACGCCCACGTTTTTATCACATCGGTGATGAAAATAGTGTCTAACATTCTGTATTTTGTTTTAAACTTGACGGACTCTGTTGGTCACATCGCTGTTCCTGAATTCCATGTTAAGCACTGCAGTTAAGTCGCTCATACCTCTGGGGATGATAAACACGCCTAACAGACTGTCACTGAATTTCATCTTCCCTTCGTTTTCCTCACTTCGTGTTTAAGCGCAAATGTACGATTAACTCCCCCAATAATGATTATTGGTGGTGCAGTATTGAGGCGTCGTGCTCTAAACTCTGGTGTCGCTGTCAGTGTTGATGGTGATGCTGGCAGCCGGTTCTGCTTAAATGCAGTAATTACCTCACATCTCATTACAGCCTATCCACGTCGGGTAACTTCCACGTGATGTCTATCCAGTAGCCAGTTTCTACCCAACAACCCAGACACAAGTTGCAAACCGGGCTGCCTTGTTTAAAGAGTGTTGTAAATTAAGATCCATGAACCTATCATGCAGTGGACGGAAACATCCTTGTCCATTGTCATTCCTTCTATACCAACCGGGACGTTTCTAGTAAAATAAAAACGGGCGCGCTATTGTCCCCAATTATCCCAACGATATACATTCTCGGTGGCAGTATGACTTCCCCCAACCCTGGCACAACTTTTCTCGAACAACCGGCACTTGGCCTTGCTATCTGTTCCAGTTTACTCATAATAGTTTTTGGTTTCCGCACCCTAGCTACCCGACGGAAACTGTCGATTTGTCTATTTTGATGAATGTGACGAACGTTGTGAATTATGCCACTTTTATTTCACATCTTATGTGTTGTCTGTCAGCTGGATCACAAACAACCGCTCTGTAAGCCTGTATCGCCTGAGCTTCTGGACGATTTCACCCCGACGTTGCAGGCGTGTTTCTACCTCTAGATACGCGCGCACATGCTCACAAAATTGTTCGGTCGGCAGTTTTTAATGACTGTGGTATTCGTGCACTCTTTTCGGTATTCAGTGACTGCCACTGATTGTCACTGGTCTCTTTCTGACGGATATGCTGGTAAAAATTTATCATGGGTTGTTATTAGGATTATGTGTGGAGCTGCTTGCCCTATTCTTCTTTCTTGAAGTGCAGACTGCTCCATGTTTCACTAAAAGCAGGCTCATTTCTCATAGACCGGTAGCACTCGTGGTTAACGCCAGTACTTTACGATTTGTTCTAAATACACTTATCCAAACCTATCCCGTTCCAGTTATCCACCCACTCATACTGTGAGAGTTGGCACAATGAAAATGTTGCTGTTTGTCAGACGATCTCATCTGTCACAGATCACATGCGCCATATTGTCAGCCAGGAGAACTATTTTGGGACATCGACCTCTGTTTCCTACAATTGCCTTCTATCACGTGTGTATGCATGGTCGTATCAGCAACAAGTATTGCAATCGATAGATCTGTGCCCGTTTTTTTTCGGTCCAAATGCATTTACCAGAGTTTGCTGCCGCATTATGGTTGACTATAATCGGTCAGAGCCGCGAAATAGAGGGCGCGAGCTAATGTTCGATTGCTAAACCCCATATGTCATGATGGCCCGTTCAACCGTCGCCCTGCACTCAGCAATTTGCCCCCTTTTGCCGGCTCTCTGATAAATTACATTGGGTCTATAAGTTTGCACACACGCGAGAGAAGTAGGCTACGTGCGGCCAAGCAGACTAATTTTCCACCGTGCACAATGTCTAGCGAAAGGCACGTGTAACAGCGACCATATTCTGGCACCAAACAAAAACTGGTCACACCAGTGGTTCGTTTCGGTCGGCATACGTACGTTCTCACTGACTTTAAAGATGTTTCTTCGCAATTCAAGGGGGTGCGATAAAAGTTTCGTAGCGCTTACACATTTCGGTAACTACTGGCTTCCGCCGAAGTACATCTGATAAAGCCAGTGTACTAATCTCAAGGAAATTCCAAATGGGAACCATTGATACTGCCTAATTCAACTGGTCCTCCTATGAGGGGGTCAACCAAAGGCCTGGTTTTCTGTGGCAAACGGTTCCAGCTATTGAGCACTACGAAACAGAGCTTAACGTAACCGATCACTACTCATAAGGTTGCTGAAAACTTCGGTAACGGACAACCGATTTCGCCCTTCTTGGACTCACCACGTAGACGGAGTCGCCGAGTTTCCGTTAACCTTATGTTGTACTTGAACCCTCTTAGGAGAACCATCTCCGAACGTGACTGGACTACACAACTGCCAATGGAATAACCATTGGAGTTCTGGTTTGGCTAAGCGCCTCAGGCTATCAAGCGGCTACCCAGACTCGGGTTCATGGTATTAAGAAGGTATTAAGAAAACTGTGGTCCACAACAAACCCAAATCGAGAACTACACTCATTTGCAAACTACGTCGGTGTTAACGTCCAAGTTATGTTAACTATCCTGTTTGTGGTTGCGTTTGTTCCAGTGCTGATCTCGCATATTAAGATTCTGCGACCTAGTTTCCCGTCCGAATTGGAGCTCGCCAGTCGGTTGATACCTTACCGGAAGTCAGCGTGAGGGTGCCATCATCTAGTGACATGATATAAGCAGCTATAGATCAAGCACCGTTTAGCCCAATATCCGAGTTACATCCTGTGGTTCGCTTGAACATACAGAAGTCTTGGGAGGCTCAATTGTCTTGCTCACCAAGCAGTATCAGGAATGCGTACCGAAGGTGACCAATAGACGTAAGCTTGGCGTCCAAGTATTTAACCCGCCGTGACCAAACAGTAGTTGATTTTGGCACCAAGCAGTGTTCGTGCTTCCTAAGTTTCGAAAACCGGTGGTCGTTTTTTCTCTAATGGTAGTGCTCAAATCTTCCGTTGTCTTTTTGCAGGTATGATATTTTGTGCATCAGTCCAAATATGGTCGGGAGAGATTGTTTTCCCAAGAAGGATCACCCTACCAGGAGAAACAAACTGAGAGTGCCACGATATCCAACCGTTTGACCCAACGCCTAAACTGTGACCTGAAGGTCGCGTCATGCCATCACTTATCGGGTCTTTTTCTGGTCGAACATTAAATGGACCTGTAGTCATCGCCTCCCAGTAATGACCGTAGTAGCACACCCATTCCATTTTATTCACAGCCAGGGGCTACCAAACTGGTCCCCTTATATTTAGGACTCACAGACCGTAGGTGCGCCTGTACACTCATGTATCCTCTTGTTATGTAGCCGCGCACACTGTTACCCTCTTCGATAAACGAAGAGTCGTAACTTTGCGTCACCGTGGACAATCTACCCATCTATTCGTCTAGATCCAACCTGTTCTGGACATCAGTGACGATAAGCCCCTTTTCGGGTCCGAATCAATCATACCTATCATTTTGAGGACTAGTGCTGGTTTGTAACTGGCCTGCCGTCACTTGCTGGGCTTGGTCAGGTTTGTGTCAGAAGCAGTGAGAACATCCACTGTTGTAAGACATCGCACTGACCAGACACATATTTCACAGTGTCCAGTGAAAATCGGTTGTTTTTCCTGTGCCATTTTGGATTCGGTTATTCTGATGTGTAGCGCTCAGCTTCCTAGTCGTGTTCGAATTCTGATGGTAAAGCAATTACGCGTCTGGTTGTGGGATTACACTCATCGAAATCACCATAGTCTGGGTCTTGCTTGCGGTTTGGCATAATTTATTGACCTGAGCGTGGTTAAAAAACGAATGCGGTGTGGTCCTTATATGTTACTCTTTAAAGTATGGATCTTTCACGCCCTCCCATAACTCACACTCAAAGCCATATTTTTTTAAAGTTCAACTTCTATTTTTAAGCTCTCAAGAACAATGATGCTGTGTGGTATTCAAATTCCTGATCCTTTAGCTGTGATGAAAGCTTGCTAAGATATACAGGTGGGAGCGTTATCTAACCGATACTTGTGTCAATACATGTTTATCTCTTATCAGTAACTTCTGTTGGCCAAATCACCGCGTTCCCATGTTAAGTGTTCTCTATGTCGTCAGTATGTGTGCATGCAACTTTTATTCAAATTTATGTAGAGCGTGTTCCATGTTAAATAATCGCCGAGCTACCACAACACATCTCCGTGTTGATTTGGCCACGCTTTTTCGACACCTTATCTTCTCACGTCATCGTTTTCTATGAAACAGGTTTTGGACTCGAACTATCCAGAAACGCTTCTTCGACACTGTGACGCAGAATCTCTGCCAGCGGTCTACGGTGGCAGTTTGATTGACCCTGATGGAGACCCACGCTGTCCTTCCCGAATCTGTTGGGCCGGCCCCGTTCCAGATTCGTACATGAACCAATCCAAGCAGCCACTCGCACCGCCCCCTGTGATTCGTGTAGCATTATCACGGTCAGCAAGTGCTCAATCGTTGGGTTCGTCCGAACAATTTTCCGTTATTGAGGTAGCTCGCGGTGGACAGCGTGATATTCCAGTTGGATTTCTGCCAGTCGGTGTCGAGTTGTGCTGGTGTATTTTGTGCGAGTCACATGATATTGGTGTTGGTTGGTTCGTTCGACCATGTGATGTGTGTCCGGTTTCATCGAATCCCCTTCCTTTGGATACGAATAAAGGAGGGAAGAAGATTTCAAGCTCTACTCTCCCTCCACATGACCATTTATCCAGGAAATCATCCAAGCCTGAAGTGAACGATGGCAGCACTACGGACGCCGTGGACACAACTCTGTGGGAGGTACTTCCGATCCAAAGGATTGCTACTCGCCTCACACCGCATAAAGGAAAGTTTAAAGTGCATTTGTCTGGATCGTATTACTTGAGGCTGGACAACTCCTACAGCTGGATGCGCGTCAAACGCGTTCAATACACCTTAAAGGTACGCAAGCTAGTTTTTGTGTGCATACATTTCACCGAAACTTTGTCCTGAATGCTTGTTAGTGCATGTCCTATGAGGTTTCTTAGACCTTATGGCCTGCTTCACTACTGTGGTTCCTGGACCGCCGAAATGAATTCTTTTCTGACACTAACTTTTCCAGCCTTGAGTCAAAGCGCATCACAGTGCACATTTCGCCTTATCATGCCGCTCTATAATGTCGGATGGTTGAAGCTGCTACTTTCACGCTGAACAAACCATCCGTGACGTCTAAGCCCATGTCCCTCGGTGAGATGCCTTGTTCGAAAATGTAACTCAACCAACCAGAACTGTTACATGATCCCCTTCATAACCATCTTAACACGCCCAGCTTCAAAGAGGATACCTAACGTAAGTCAATTAAGCGCAACAATCCAATTCCTAAAATAAACCTCCTATTCGCCGGGACATCGCATACATCTATATGGGGCATTATGTATTTTGGTCACTTGTTTACAGTATAGCATTAACTAACCTTGCCGAAACTTTTTGTGCTTTTTCGGACTGATTTGCTTAGCTGTATGATAATTTGTTCTTTGACTTTGGGGGCCCGGCATTATGACTTCATTGTTTAGTCGTATACTAAATAGATGAGTTGTGACTATACGTCTGCCATTACTGCAATAAACATGACAGCAGTGTCTCATGACACTGCAGAGCAGCTTCAGTCGCATTCCTGATTATTTCAACCTTTCAAACCCTCGTTTTCTTGTTCTTTGATTCTACCACTGAATTGCCTCCTGTCTTGCTACCCTCGGCCTTGGCTTTCTCATCAGGCCAAAGTTAGACCCAAACACCTCGGGGAAGCATCTGTTCCAAACACCGAATTGTCCTAGTTTTTATTTTCTCGGTGAACTGATTCAGTCAACCTTTGTGGCTGGTTGATGGCCGGTTTTACTCGACAAGTTTGCCGCCGTGGGACTACGTAAACACTCGGTGACAGCACTATCCACGTGCGCTTGGTAACCTCATCGGTAAACGAAAACTTGGGATGTCTGAAAATGCAGTTTTGTGTGCTTCTATCTATCATCATCTTCATCTTCTTCCCACCTCTGGTGGCCGTCTTCGGCGCCTCTCTTGATGTTCCAGGACTTTGCCACACTGTCATCGTCAAGAATTTGATCAGCTGTTTTCAGATTTGATTTTAGCGCAGTGAATATCGAACAGTGTAATGCATCAATCTACGAAACGAACGGTTCAGCCCAATGAGTATGTTCGAGTTGGTCTACATTCGGGTGATCCTGATGAAACTGAACAGCCAAGCGCCAAGCTGTTTGCACATGTAGACAAGGCGAACGTCGTTTGTCACTCTTCCACATCCGTAGGTGTCCCTGTGCCTGTTTGCAGCGCATGTGTACACCTTGTGTACCCTTGCGTCCCGTCAGAATCGATCGATTCATTGTGAAGTAATTTATCAACAAACCCACAATGTGCATAAACCCGCGAACTTTCTTTTTTTTCTTTGGTGGGGACTATCCGTGTTAATGATGCGTTGCGCAAAATGATTAAAGACCATTCGAATAACATCCAGATGTGGCATGTAGTTCACATTTCCGCCCGCTGAACGACTGTAGTTGCTGATACGTGTGAAACATTTGAAAATCCGCTGGATGAAAATGTGTTGTCCGTTTTTTTTTCTAATCTAGAGATGCGTCATTGCGATATATTTCCGAACTTTCAAAGTATTCCGCTGTGCATTTCATGCCCATCTTGGAGGATCGCATAGTGGAGTTCGCGTGTCGCAGAAGAATATTACTCTCAGAACCCAACAAGAGGACGTTAACTAGCTGTTTTTGCACTGCTTCATTTGGTGTGCATGCAACCGTCACCGTAATTTGTTGTTTTAGACGACTTTCTGCCGAATGCGAACAGTCAACCAGATTACAAACCCTTAAGCCCCTATCAAGAGTAAAAATCTCTCCCACATAGCCGCTATCTTTTCATCCGCATAACATTCAGGTTGTTGGTTCCCACCGATACCACTTCCTGTATTGCTCGACTCGGACGTTGCCAATCCATGGAGCTGCCGTTCAGTGCCATGTCGCGACTGTCCTATGAGCTGGCGGGAAGCATCCTATTTTGTCCTGGTTCTAAGTATCCTTACGGGTAGATTATGATCTTTCCGCTCAGTTGGTCGGATACAACCGCGACTAGTGGTGTTCATTTCTCTAGAATCGTCCGGACTTAGTTGTCTGGTCTGTGTCTGAATTTCGTCGCAACAGCAGTGACAATCAGGGCCCGAACTGTGTCGATCTGTACGACTAAGTGATCTCAACCGCACCTTTTGGAACAATTGTGAGCATAGAGTTTGTTGTCACGTCTACTCTGGTTTCAGGAGATATGGACACTCCGCATTGGTCATTTGTTGACCGGCTTCTACGCCTTACGATTTGTCTGTTTCATCGTTTGAATCTTATTGATCGAACTAAGTTTCTTATCGGCCACCGAAATCCCCAGCCTAGACATCGACTGATTGTCCGTAATTCAGGCGGTCTTTTACAGAGGTTGTGGTTCTATTCAGTCGCACACTAGACAGCTCTATTGTCTATTCATTGCGCAGTTTTACTCTGAGGGACTGATCAATGTTGCTGCATAGCTATTTCATAGCTGGAGGAACTCGCTCTTTTGTGCTAATCTCGTAGTAAGCCCAACAAGTGTGCACCTGAGTTCTTATACAGGTTTTCGTTCAGCTTTTATTTGTAGTTCCCGTATGTGACGGATAGCTTCCGAAAGAGCTAGTCATGTAGACCAACCGATTGTTTTCTTTTATTAGGTCACTGTAGCTTGTTGCTCCTATGACAAATGCGTTAGGTAAACCATGCGGGCACAATGTGTGTTGTTTATCTTCTATGCCATGAGTGGACAGCTAGTATGCGGGTCTCCACTGGTGCACAGTTTGCGAGGCTCAACAGTATTTCGAACCTACCTCCGGATCAAAGATAACCGAACCGATTTGCGAACAGGTAATGAACTCAATATCAGGTTATGGATTGCGCAGATTTGGTTATATGGTACATCGCTTACCTAACAGCCCTCCCTAAAACTGCGCCCCTTGTAACACGGTCGCATAGATGTTCACATCAATTTAAGGGATAATGTACCCATCCCCGAAGCTTGACAACCCTTAGAGTTGACAGGATTTATTGGTTGTTTTTTTATATCATACTATATTTTGCCTATAACGTTCGAGCGATGCTCATCGCATGCACATAAACAACATTTGATGGGTTCAGCTTTGAAATACCACATGATTTATCGCTGCCAACGTTTGAAAGAGAACGAGCTACGAGAGTGAATTAGGGATTACTAAGAAACTGAACCGGTGGAAATCGATTTCAAAAAATTTCCTTGCACAACGCTCAAGATATTTTTCTAGAGGTTATAAAGATAAGATGTCGTGAAAAGGAGGGCGAAGACTGTTTTGGATTAAAACCAGCTGGTCGATGCACTCAGCTCAAAAAATTTGTTGAATTTGCACGCTCGTGTAAGTAAAGTTCAACAGGTAGTCCGCTCTTTTCCAAACCTACAGAAGTACGCCGGCTGGACCCGAGCCAAATCAACGAGAGTGAAGTCGATAAGGCGTACTTTTTTGGGAACACTGATTAGAAGAATGTGATTTATGTTGAAGGCAAAGAATTTCGTTTGTATTCTCCTGATGATACGTGAAACGAAATCACGATCGCCTCACTGTGTTGCAGTATTTTCCGGCCGCGAAAATCCATTTAGCCATACCAGCTCAACTGTTCGGCTACGATATGCTGCAAGGCTGTCGATAGGTCATTGCCTTCAATGCGTGGCTATCCCTTCTTCGTTTTTTTCTTGTCGGTAAGTAAATCTACAGCAGCTGAAACAAACGTACGCTTATCACATGTTTTTTGGCTACATAACCAGGCGAAAATGATTGTGGGACTCAAAAATGATCTATCTTTTTTATTGCCTCATTGGTTTGAAGATACCTTCTACCTCTCTGGTGAAGGATTGTGCACTTTGGCTCTAACGAAAACTGACCCCCCCCCCTTGACAATTCCATCGCCGGGTTTCCGGAATATGCAAATGCATCCCCTCTCAAGATCTGTTAGCACTGACAAGTTATCGTCCGCTTTAGTCAAGGATAGCATGGAAGTCCTCTGTCACAGCATATCCAAGTTATGCTTATGCATCAGGGAAAGGGACTGCGTTCAAACGGATCAAGGCGAATTCACAATAACCATGGTTTTCTAAAAAGGCTTTCTCAGCAGAGCAGTACTCCCGGAAGTGACGTCTGGATTCCTATCACCACAAGACTGCACACCGCTCAACCTTAATCCTCCAACTACCGAACCCCGACTATCGGGATTCCGGTCTGAACGGAGTTGTGTCAACCACTGTTTCACACTCTGTCTGGTGTTCGAACAGCGGGCTACTTATAGGTGATCCACACTCTTGATGCTCCTTGATTTCAAGATTCCGTTTTACTACATGTTCGGAGGAAAATTTGACTACAACTCCACTCCGAATGAACAATCAATCTTCATCCCATAATAACTGCTGTTACAAAGCAAATGCTACAGGATTTCCGAAGCCATGGTGTTTCAATCGTTGTGGTCCGGAACCTTGTCGATTTATGGTAAGCCCCTGTGTGCCTGCCTATCACTCATCAAACAACCATGGACACAGCGGTTAGGATGCGAAACTACTGAGCGGAAGTTCTGTTGTCGTAACCCATCCCAGGCCTTCCGATTGTTCCTATCGAGGCTTGGGCAACCTGAAAGTACCCTCTTGCTTCCCTTCGAGTTGTTTGGCAATAGTTAACTGGAACCGAACCACGGCTACACGGTTGTTCTTGTTCATTTAACAAAGAGGGACATACAAATACGATAACTCTCCGCTCCGTTCTGTTTCGCCTTTTCCCAGCCTCTCAGTGCAACACGCATGTTATGAACCATAACAATAACTCGATTCACTAAGCTTTATTCTCATTCACCCCTTCTGTCTTGTCCCTTACCTAAACCTGGTGACTGCACCCAGCTCCATTTTTTGAGATACTTACTGTTCCCGGTTTAAGAGCAAAGTTTGCACTTATGCCCAGTCCTGCTTGCCTGTCTCAAAGCCCTCCACTCCCAACACATGCACAACTGAATTCCAATTTCACTGGCTCCGGTTCACTCTAGCCCTTTGTAACAAATACTCTTGTCGTGTTTTTCGACCGCCGAACGGCAAGACATCGTCTGTATTCTCTTGTTGATCACCAATTGAGAGTAAATTCTTCATTCCGAACACCCGGTATAACTGCGTTCCCAGTGAGCGGTGTGGTTCGGTGTGGTTACCCTCCCTGTCCATACAGGTGCCACAGGCCGTAAGGCAGAGTTCTTTTCTATCAACAACTTCCTCACCCAATATCTTTCCTTCCTTACGCTAGTCTCAGGCCGAGACGGTGACACCGCTCGAACCACAGATTTACTCATGACGTTTCCCACTCTGCTTCGTCTGTTCATTTCCTTCTCGCGCATACCCGCCTATTTCCATCCGTCAAACCAGACAGCGTCTTCTCGCCGTATTTTCTGGCATGTTCTTCTGCTGGCTGGGAGATTGTGTCAATTTTTATTTTCCATTCTTGGGAAGGTTCTTCGTCGAATGATCCTTCATTTTTTTGCTTAGACAGTCACGGATATTCTGTATGGTGGTATGATTCAGTTTACTTCCTATTTCTTAGCTTGGAAAACAAGAATCCACCCAATAGCTTAACCTTGCCTATCTCCTGCCTATCTTAGGATGGGTATAGTGTGGAGGCGATAGTGGGCGTATCCCCCTCCCTCAGCAACCGTTGACTGCTCTACCCCCCTTAATTCTTGCACAGCTTTAGTCGATAGAATCAAAGACGTTTTCGTTACTCAAAAGGTAGATCAACTATCGAACACAAGGTCGATCATTCTGGAGTCTAACGAAATCAATCAGTCGTAGCTCTCATTCCTCCCCTTGCCCTTCCATGTTCGCCTCTTATGGCAATCGAAAACCCTTCCTAATAGAGAACAGTCCTTCTGTACCTCCAAACTCTTTATCTGCTTATCCTTCCTCGCCATCCTATTTTCCATTGACTCGACGGGAAATTTCGCCGCTCTCCATCGACATCTCCAAAACCACCTGACCTTGATGGTATCCCCAAATTTCGCTCCGAAACCGTGCTCCAAAACTTGTCCTGTCCTGATCATCCCAAATTTTGTGCCTCGGTTTCCCCAAACGTTCTTCCGTCATCCTGGAAGAATTCACACCCTGTTCACCTCCATGCATGGCCCCCTGTTTGGCCTCAACAGTTGTCGTCCGATTTTCACTGCCCCTATTCCATCCAAAGTTCTGGAGTTCATTCTTCCCACACAACTTTTGTGCCATCTTGAAGACAATGCCCTCCTGCGTGATCATCAGTATGGTGTTTCGACCCCACCACTCCACTGGCAACATGCTGGCCCATGTGCTTGATTACCCTCTCCCGACTCATTTGGTAAAACGGAGCTGGTTTCTCGTGACATTTCCGAAGCGTTGTATTGTACCTAACATACGGATCTCTTCGCCAAGTTCCCTCTTGTATGGTCAGCGCATCAGCCCGATTAACTGCATTTAAAGTCCCCTGGGCGGTTGCTGCATTCCAGTGCGCCTTGATGGTTTTGTTGCAGGCCCAGGACATCATCGCAAGATTTCCTCAAGGATCAATGACTTATTGTCGTCTGTTTCTTCCCATATTCACACCTTCGCAGACGATGCCAGTCATCATTCTTCATCCTACTGTTCCGAACGCGCTGCCGCCCACCAACAACGCGACGACCGAACACCGATCTTACCTGAAATCTCGAATAGGACATGTCGACTAGAAATACGCCCAGCTATCAAAATTTGATGTATCCGTCACCATCGTTCCCTACATAGCCGTAGCCTTTCGATTGAACCCATTGTCCTCTCTCATTTTCCCTTATTCACCCTTTGTCCTCTCGCGTTTATTAACAATCTTTCTCAGTCCACCCACGTCAAACTCCTTGCAAATCGTGCTTCTAGGACTCTTGCCTTTCTAGTTCGGGTTTCAGGTCTGCTGAATTTGTAATGTCAAAATCGTCCCACTTGGCAATGGTGTTATCATGGTTGAAGTGGATCTTCCTGGTCTTACTTTCCCCTGTTCGATTCTATTCAAAACAAACTTGCGCGCCTCATTACCACTGTTTCTGACCGGTAAGCTGGTAAATCTCTGTCACCGCTAAGGCATGGCTTCTCTCGCTTTTTCCTGACACCACCAGCACGGTAGATTTTCTCCAGGGCTCGCGTCCTCTATTTCTGTACCCCAGTCTTCCAACCATACCATCCGCCCATTCAATTCCATCCATCCTGGCCAAGTTTCGGTCCCCTGTTGCAGAACTGAGCTGTTCGCCCGTATTTCACTTTCGTGCAAGCGGTAGCTCAGTGGTTAGGGCGCCAACATACTAACCGGAAGGTCCATGGTTCGAATCCAACCTCAGCATCTCGACGGATCCTGTCTAGGCTTGAGTACCCTGGCAGTATCCCAGCCCTCGTGCTTCCTTTGGGTGGCATGGCAGTTAGTCACTGGAAGGGTGTTACAGCTGAGTGATTCTTTTGAAATGTAAATGTCGACATTATAGTCCTGTTAAAAAATCAGGGTAATGCACAGACGGTTAACGTTATCACATTCTCTTTTACTTAAGCTATACTCCTACGATATCCAACCTCAGGCTATGGAGAATACTGTATGGGATTACACTTGCGTTGATCCAAGGGGAGATATTAGAGCCTGAAATACTTTGCGTATCTCCAAAGGATCCTACAACACCTATAACAGTATGTTTGTAATCTGTACGCCGTTGTAGCCACGGTTCAACTCTACCTGTCACCTTCAACACTACACATTTTTCTCCCAATCTATTGGTTGCTGGTGGACGTAACTGTGGCAGCTCGAGACACTGTTCCGTTCGCTAATAACCGATTATGCTATGCAGGCCCAAACTTAGTATTTGGGGCAAGAATGCATTTAAAAACCAGTTGATTTAGTGGATCACAAGACGTATTCAGCTTAACAAGCGATATTTAGTTCGCGCCTAACAGACAGGCTTGCTCAATACACATCGGATCAATACAGCTCGCCATTGCATGGTGGGGGCCGGCAGTTCATATTATAGTTGACAATTCGTCTATCAGGCTACGTGATCCAGGTGGTTCTGAGCTGTAAGTAACAATGACTGTGTTAACTAAATCTTACGTGATTGCTAAAGCATCAATGTAACTGTCCTCCCCGTTTTTATCACGGCTCCCTCCATGAGTGACACTGTCTTCTTCGATCTGTTGATCCTGTTTGGCTTCCACCCCACCGTGTAAAAAAGGTTCAGGAACATTAGTTCTTTTTTCTCCTTCACTTTGTTGGTTTGAAGGTTATCGCTGTTTCAGCGGCCATACCAACATTTCAGTATTCTGTAATTCATAACTACTTTGTCCTTGAAGTAAAATCAAAAGGTTTCATTATGCCGACCATCTTGCCTACTTGTATGGCTAGCCATGATATTGTTCTTTATAAATTACGACCTATTGTTGAGTTCCCGTATCTTGGGGACAAGTTCAATGAAGTGATTTTTAGGTACACTAAGAATTCGTTCTGAACAATTTCTCTGCGTCACTTTTTAGCTCTGGTCTTCAACATATAGCTGTCCCGATTCCCACTTTATCAGAAAACTATGCACTCGTTAAGTCCTATCCTCCAGCGTGTGGCTGTCCTCTTCTTATCCTCTCTGTAATCGAGGGACCAAACTATGGCATCTGAGATCAAAGTGCCGTTGGCCCATGGTTTATGGCTGGATAATCGGGCTGAAATGAACTGGATTATTTAGTCACATTGCATCAATCATGTGACTCCATATCTTTGTCCACGTTTCAGCAATATTTGTCGTTGGTTTGTTCGCTGAGCTGGGCAGTTTGATTGCAAACGTTTCATCACCAGTAGAGGTGGCATCATTAGTGCGTTGTTAGGGCTCGTAGCGATGGGTCGGTGGTTGTGCCAATATCCAACCAACAGCAACCAGAAGTATGGATCCCTGCGATTACTATGTACTATAAATGGTTGCCAGTTGATGCCCGTTTGAGTCTCCACTGGTTGGCAGTGCGTAATTACTGAGAAACTTCTCATTTGACTGGTTAACAGTGTTCCGGACTTGAGAATTTTTTTTGTTAGACATAGAGGTTAGATGCTTGCATCTGCAGTCAACGTGATCGTTACTCTGGATTCGAATAAAAACTACCTCTGTAACAGGGTTTGTTGCTTCGCCCTCGATCCTACCTCCTCCCCATCATACTCTTCTCTGTTAGTGACAACGACTGTACTGCGCACTTAGTCGGTGTTGGTTATTCTCTGCGTTTCTAGGCAACCTCAGATAGAGATAAGGACTGTTTTTGCTGTCTGCGCTGAACTCTGTCCTCTCCTGTTTAACCCACTTGATCTAATTACCACCATATCAAGATGTTTGCCTTGCAATAGAAGAGTAGTTGCAAAGTTGCCATTAACGTTTTGTTCTCGCATTGATCATTGGCCGTTGTCTAATCTGACTGCATTTGATCGTGCCTTTCGCTGCAGTGACCTGTTCAAAATTGCTCCCTTTCACTTTTGTCCAGTGAAAGAACCGACATGTATCCACCTTGGGGTTTTGGTACGTTTGCTCGGAACCGTCGTTCAGTGCAACTCAATCCTGACTAAGTGGGGTTTGTGTGGCTATCAACATAAACCAACCAGTTCGTGGTATCCTCATACTTCTGGGTACAAGATTTTACATGCCGTATACAGTGCAGACTAAACATCAGGTTTGGTTCTGAGCATCCTATGGATTTATCTTAAAATGCATACGTGTCTGTCTCTCGAGAATGGATATTATGTCTCCACCTTTAAACAGTGACATTTCTAACGACATACCTCGTACCACATCCCAGCAATGTAACTTGAAGTGTCTGTTCGTATCACGCATTCCACTGTGTAATGATCGTACGATCATATTCCGAACGCATACTTCGTCACTATATGAAGCTCGTCCTAATTCTGTCGCAAGGAAGGTAACTGTTGTTTTGTGTCCTGACAATATTCATGCGCACAAACCCGACTGACCTTGCGGAGGTCTGATAGTGCTTGGCTAGATTCCGGTCCAGTGTTGCTTTGACTGTCTTCAATAACCTACCCTCCATATGCTTCTAACAAAGTTCAGTGTCTGGTGCTGCATGTGTCGCCCTTCTCTGTTTTTCACATACCCGTAGTGTCTATGAGGGGATCACACACAGACTATGGAGCTGTCTACTTGTTCTCACCACTGTCGTGAACATTGCCTGCAACACTGTATGGCTTTACTCTTTCTCATCCTTACAGGTTATTGTGCCAAAGGATTCCACCAGGGATAACGCCCCACTGAATCTTTCCCCACGTCACTCGACGGACGTACCATGTCATTCAAATCTGAACAGCCGATTTGCCGACTCCTGGGATACGATAAGCACAACGTCTGGAGAGGGTACTACAGTTCGCCCCCTCCCCTTAGAGAATGCTTCCCAATGTCGCCTGGTGACCGGTGGTAGTATGGATGTGAACATTAGTCTCCTATTTCGTCTACTGGCTCAGGTGCTGCTCGTGCCAAAGATGTCTTCATACAGACAGTCAACAGGTTAGGACGTTTGCTTTCGTGGACAACACTGGTCAACATCCGTCAGGATGTACGAAACCCAATTAGCATTGTTCACATTTCCATCGACCGTCTCTGAGCTCATTATTTTTTATACTCCTATCTATCACAACCATCTCATTGTATCCTTCAAGAGCTGATTCTCGACATCTTAGCCTCCAGAAACGGGAACAAGACCGTGAACGGTGGTCAAGTGCTTCATACCCGGTCCACCACCGTCCCAACTTTATGGTCTTTCATTTTCTCCTCGTCCCTCATGCGGCTCACATGCGCTGACGATTTTTGTGGCCTTTGTTCCCTTTATTTTGGTTTTCCAATATGCGCGCTTCCCCTGTGCATTCTTTTTAACGCTTGTGTTGCCTTGTGGAATACGGCGCTGAACCAGAGGACAGTGCGACTTAGACGATGTTCCTCAGGTATCATCAAATTGGTTGTCCGATTGTTTTAAACTGAAACACAAAATCGAATACTTGATGCCGCCAGATTTTCGCCTCATCCCCTTTTTGTTGGCGCTGGTAAAAACCGTTGACTGCTCCTGGCTGATCTCCTTTTGGATTAGGCAATGAAGATTCAGCCAAAAGCGAATTATTATTTCGAATGATCTGCAAAATTCGATACGCCTTAACAAAGACCATCTAGCTGATAGAAGTGGACTCTGTTAGGCGATCTGTCTTCCGGTATATAAATGTAATCAACATTAATTATTGTGGGTAAGTTAATGCCGAAGACTGCCCGGCGTGCTTCGGTATCACTGGTAGTTTGGTGTGCACTTCTCACAACATCGTTCAGCTGTAACACCCTTTCGGTGCCTAGCTGCCATGCCACCCAAAGGAAGCACGAGGGCTGGGATACTGCCAGGTTGCTCAAGCCTAGACAGAGGGAGTCGAGAGGCAGAGGTCAGGTTCAAACCACGGACTTTCCGGTCAGCAAATTCGCGCTCTAACCGCTGAGCCATCTCGCCTCCTTCTCACAACATGGTCAGGCTGTTCTACTCCGGTGCGACTCTAACAAACGCGACGCACATTCGATTTGGGTTTCATTTCGATGGGCACGTGTCTTATGTGTAGTCAAATAACTATCCAAAAGTTCCGTGACAATCGTGAAACTTTGGAAGTAAATATCTGTGTATTCAAAAGTAATGTAACCCCTAACACATTCGACGCATAGGCTCAGTTGAGCGAAACACTCCCATGCATACAGGCGAGCTCGGTGGCCACCTAGTTTTGAAATAATGATCTGCATCCGAACGGTCTGTCCTGCGGTATCCAACTGACGAGTCTCACTCAGGAGGCACCGTATAGTGGATTGCGTCTTTCAGGATCGATCATACTTTTCGTCCAGTATCATTTCCCTTCGGGACATAAGTTTATCTAAATTGCTTACGTGGAGTAGTGGTTGTCATGCAAATCACGTTGATCCAGCTGAGCACCGAAGTCAAATTGACACTATTGAAATTCATTTGTCGTTCATCTCGTGTCAGTCGATTCTATTGATCATTCACCGAGGTATCTCAATGTTGAGCTCCGTTCTGTTATAATACATTATGATATCCTGTGTTTGCTTTCGGTTTTTGGTCCCCTAATATCGCGGTGCGGCAAACTCAGTAAATAAAAGTATCTTCACAGTGTAGTTGCAGGATGTCATACGAGCTTCATGTGTCTTTTCGAACGGATTTAGAGAATCACTCCAAAATACTGCGGTCCTGTTGAAACAGCCACTGACAGTTCTACAAATACAGTGTTATACTACTCTTTCTCTCTGAATAGCTTGCAGTATTCATTGTATCTACACGTCGCTGCCGGTATTCCCATACAGTTTTTCATTACTTTCAAATGCTCAAGTTAGTCACTTCCAATTTTGGGTTACCCGCTTCGCCTTAGTGGTCTCCTTCGTTCCTAATTTTGAGTGGGGTTAATTTGGCATACTCCAGGTGATGATTTAGTTTAATGAGCGCCTGCTGAAGGTGTCGTTTCTTCACACTGAAGATGGTAAGACCCCCAAAATCGGTCATCCTTTTTCCTTATCAGTACTCACTAGATGAATATTGGTTAGATCGGTCACATTGGGAAATTCCCGCATGGCTGGACTACTCGGGATCCAGCTACAACTCCACCATAACCGTCTTTTTAATTTCAAGATCACTGCTTGTTAACAGCCACACCCTCTTTGAGGATCAATGACTAGTTAGACAGACAATGACAATCTGGCTGTCCATCAGTAGTCCTACTCTCCTAAATTAATCAACAACTAGTTCGAACAAACCCCACCTCTTGCTTCATGCCCTTTTAAAGAATTCCGGGCAATACTACTGCTCAATTATGGATGGGTTTCTGTTGCATCTTCTCTCTGGAATGGAACTCAACATATATGGCCAGATCGTCAAGTTTCTATCCTTTCGTAGGCAGTGTCTTATCCATTCTGCAATATTGTGAAAAAACGTGTATAATCCATAGGAATCGATGTGCGGTTTGTTGACCGTAACAAAGGTCACACAGTTCCGTCGTCAAGAGTTTGCAGCTCTGACGTGATGTTAGGCAACAACAAAAAAGCGGCTTTGCTATCCTGTTAGCCAAAGCTGTTGTGCCATAAAGTTGTTTTTGCGTGCCTCCAGACAGCACTGATTCAACCTAACACTTTTTAAACCGATCGATGTCAAGTGCAGCAAAATACATGGTCACCGTGGATGTGATTGGGCACGGCAAGATAATCGATGTAGCCCTTGCCATACTGCAGTCGTTACTACGTATGGGACGAGTTATTCCGCGAATGAATGCAAAATGATGGTTTGTAGTCTCCCTAGGCAGTCTTTAGACCTTGCAAAGGGCAAAGACTCTGTTGATAAACTTTAGGCTTCTTCTGATGAGTACATGACCTAAGTTTGATTCTGTGTTTGGTCCGCGGTCCAATGTGACGGACGGTCTCTCCAGACTACTGAAATCCAATAGAAGCCCCAAAAGACCAGCTAAAATGATATATTTGGAGGTTGACAACTGTAGTGTGCGGACAGGAGGTTGTTTCGATACTCACCGGAAATTATTTTGATCCCTTGTTGCAGTTATAAGACGTGAAATTTCCGCTTTTTTTGTGAAGCGTTTCGAAATAGCTATTCAGAACAGTTCTCTCATGTCTTACTCCGCTGCTCATCATGTTCTGTTTTAGTTAGAATGCATCGATGCCAAACAACAGCCATTGATAGAACTGTAAACTGAACGAGCCGTATTCAGGTGGTAACAGATCTTCGGACGAGGTGCTCCTCTATGCTTACTTCGGACTACCTAACTACGCAATGAATTTTAGATGTCGGAGTCGATGTGACCCGAGGTGGTGTTTTTTGCTGTGTATTTAAACCAAATCGGGACTTGTCATCTTGTATCGGTTGCTTATCGGAAACCAACGAACATGAGCATGTTATTCATATGTTGTAATTTGTAGAAGAATTGTTAAACTTTCATTTACGGATTTTAATCCCTTCAGGTGCAGTCAAACTGTGATGAAATTCCGAGAAACACTGTTTCATCATCAACGCCGTTCACCTCTCCAATCTTCAGGATGGCCTGAAACAGCGACCCTCTGTGTAGCCGTTGAACTCACTAACTTTTAGCTAGGATCGCCGATCAGTGTGGTTAACGTGCGCCTAACTGTTCCGATCGGATATAACCGCGAATAGTTGGTGATAATTTCGAGTTTAGAATTCCGACTGACGCAATCAGGAATAACCTTTGGGCGGTCTTCTATCCAATATAGTGGGCTCATTCGGACTGCGAAGTGTCTCTTTACGACCGCTTGGATGTATGATCGCATTTTATGACGAATTTAACCTGCTTGCTATCTGAAGCAATATCAGATTTAGCTGTCGTAACTTCTATCTACAGCAGAGGATTATGGTGTACTGGTGAACGTATGCTCAAAGTTCATTGTTTATTAAGTAATCCTGATCAGTTTGAACAGTACAATAAAAGTATTATTGAACGATAACATCCTTTCATGCATGAGAGTAGTAATAAAGTGATCGAATTAGCATAATACAGCATGGCTACCTACTCAACAAAAAAACAACTAGATTTCAAAGTGAATTTCAAGTGTTTTTGTTGCCTTAACACTGATTTGCGTCGGTTGATCAATAAAACCTAGCGCGAGCTCGAAAATATAGGTAAAGCTCCACTGTGGTGTCGTCAAGTCAGACGTGATCAACAACGGCATCGTTTGCCTAATCCCCTTCTCTCATCGGAACTTTCTAGGTCAGGTCTCGTCCATCTGTTTTTGACGTTGGGATAGTTAGCAGTAGCCTCAATGCCATGAATAGACAGGAAGATGGGATTTATGAACAGGATGGCGCAATTTTCCATGCATCTCACATCCAGAGCTGGCTGTTACTTTGCCTCCTTAGTGTTGAACCAGCCAACTTGTAGCCTTGATCTCCACATGACCGGTATCCCGTAGGGCATAGTAACTAGGCAATTGTAGAGAGGTGCACACGTTTATGACCCAAAAACTAGGTTGGTAGCTGCCTTGAGACGGGAATGTATAAGTATCAATCAACCTCGACAAATACACTCATTTGCAAGTCAATTTGGTTTTCACGGGAGACTCTCGTTTATGATATTCTTCAACTGAAAGGCCGCATCATGTTTCAGTTGGTACGATATTCGAGATATCGCAGTATATTTTGATAAAGGAAACTACTCACAAGGTTGCTGAAAACTCCTCGAGTGAGAGTATTTATCGAAACCAGTCAAATTTAGGTTCAAGTAGAACATAAGGTTGACGGAAACTCTGAGATTACGCTTACGGATGAGATCCAAGAAGGGCGAGACCGGTTGTGGGCTGTCGAAGAGTTTTCAGCAAACTTGTGTGTAGTTTCCTTTATCAATCAACTTGTTTTCTACACATCGAAATCTCTCTCGGTGAGACATGGTATGGCCTTGTAATTCTAGTGTGACCATTTCTCACTTCTTGTCATTTTTACGCCAATGGTAAATTCTGGACCTGGTTTCTGATGAATTTTATCACCTACTGACTGAAAATCACTCAGTTGTATTAATTGAGAATGAGATAATGGTGAAAAAACGTGGATGGCTTCATAATCTTATCACGGAGTCTATGACTATGAAACAAGACTTGCGTTCTTGTGGATACCATGATTACTCTTTTCCACTTGGCCCCTTTCGATATCACAAATCTGCAAGGCAATTGGGATTTTGGCCTCCCAAATCAGTCCTAAGAGTGCAAAACAGTAACTCCGATCTTTCCGTTAGTTTCCAAGTTTGCGGCGGCTTTGTAGCTGGTGCTTCCTATAATGTCAGTGACAGTTGGCTAAGATGCTGCTGACTTCTGTCTACTCTAGCCTATTCCCTACTCAAGTGAAGGGTTTGCAGAGAGGGGAACGGATTTTCGTCAAGTCCATCCATATCGGTAACGTAAAAGATAGAACTGACTGTGATCTGGAATGTCCATGGACACGTTGTCAATGTACATGGCGTTTGAGAAGGTTGTATACTACTACATAAATGTTAGATAAGGATTAACTCAGAAACTGTTTTCAAAAGAAATAGGGCTTACACTTTTGTGCTAATCTATCGCCTCATAGACGCCTTATTCTGACACTCTGCTGTCTGTGTTCCATCCTCTAAAGACCGAAAATGAGCTCTGATTTGGTTACAAGTGGGTCCTGGAAACACATCGCTGGGTTGCAAAGATCATTATCTCTACCTAGTCTGGCTATCACCGTTTTCTCGCTAATGCTCTTCACCCCCCCCCCCCCCCCCCGGGTCTGTGTTAAAGACAGTTCACTTATCGTCCCTCTGTGTAACTAAGAAGAGTTAGTCCACAGCAAATTCTCCGTTAACATACTTTCCGTATTGAGCCGAATTAACTTTCACAATGAATCGGAATCTATCAGTTTAGAAGGATGGCTTTCACTGTCGAATTCTGGGTTGGTCAACCTAACTATATAACATTCGACACCATGAAGTTGATGCACCCGTGGCTTCTCGTGCTTGTAGTTCATTGTTGTTTTGAGGCCTGATTTGCAAATTCATTTTCAGTACAGTTTAGCAGCACTTTGACCTTTGCTGGTCCTGATTTTAACCAAAACAAAAGCCTTTTATGCGAAGTTTTTTCGGCAGTATCTTTTGGTA
Source organism: Opisthorchis felineus (assembly GCA_004794785.1). Classification (NCBI taxonomy): domain Eukaryota; kingdom Metazoa; phylum Platyhelminthes; class Trematoda; order Opisthorchiida; family Opisthorchiidae; genus Opisthorchis; species Opisthorchis felineus. The sequence goes on along the minus strand of SJOL01006915.1, from coordinate 223,398 downwards.
GACTTGGCCCCGCCCGGCAGCTTCCGACCGAATCACCATCGAGACACTCTCGAATGACCCTGTTATTTCTAATTACATATTTCTTAGTAAAAGCTAGTCACCAATTTTCCGGGCTTAAAAAGTACCGTCGACAATACACGTCAAAATAAAGTGAAACAGACCATTTCAAAGAATTTCAAACCTGTCAATGAACCACTTCCTCTGAACCACAAATTAGTGGCTACAGTAGAACCGTGGAACAGGGAACAGTTTCTAAATTCCCCTAGGGAATTTGGAATTCTCGTGACAGTTAGAAACATCCAGTTCATCCGAAGAGAGGACAATGAGCTTTGTCCCACAAGGCGGAAAAAACTTATCGAGAAAGGACAGTGTGTCTCCACGTGATGGACACTTGTCATTTGCATTTGGATAGATGTGAACTGTCAAAAAATGGAGCTATTAGCGATCACTCATACTGTCTGTCTCTCTCCGAGGTATTGCTTAGTTGGAGATCGAACTCTAACAACTGCAAAGTAAGACAAAATTTAAAAACGGCCATGAATTGCGTGAAGCTTCTTACGTTTTTATTCAAGCAGGACAAAATAATGGCAGCTGTTTGCCTCGGGTGAGGCATTTTCTTGCAAAAACCATCTTTCTCTTGGAAATTATATTGTCTCCTGGCACCTTCGTTGTTTCAAACGGGGCGCTATGTGTGATTGTGTGTATACAGTCTTCTTATCACTCTTTCGTGCTCTGGAATGATGCAAAACATCGATCTTTTTGGCGAAAAGCAAACAGTCCTGTATAGTATAAGCACGGGCCTAGCACATGATGTGAGTTAAACCACATATCACCCTCGGTTTGGGTGAGTAGAACTCAGTCCGTTTCTACTTGCGTAGTGGGTGAAATGGAATCAAGATCGCACACGATACTCCGTGCCACTCGAAATTTGTTGTCTTGTTTCAAACTAGGTGATATTTTGTGGAGTCAAAGCTATTTTCTGGTGGCTTGCTGCAGAACTTTACTGACACGGGGAATTCATGATACAGAAGAATTCATTCGCAAAATTTGTTAGCTTAACTGGGGGTATTCTATGGAGGGGAAAGCTGTATTGATAATGTATAAAACTGGGAGTAGCCAAAGAAGCCCTCTTGCTTGAGGTGTCTATTGAGTAAAACTTTACTAGACTTGACGTAAACCCGTAATGAGGGCCCACCTGATGAACACAAACCAGACCTGAACTAATCTACCTTTCCTCAACACGATGGTTACACCGGAGCATGTTTCCGTGATCAAGCATAGGCCGATTCGAAATATGTTGTGTGTGTATGTTCACAGGACGGAGTCAGAGAGGACAGTGAAGATTATCAAGCTATTCTTTCTTTTTCCTTTTCCCGTTACCTTAATCTTTATTGGCGGAAACGGAGCTTGCTCCAACAGACAGCTGTTTAAGATATCATATCTATAAGCTGGATCAAAGTGGGTAAGGAAAGTGTGCTGAAAATCACGACACACTGCGATCACCGGTGTAAACCTCTCGGAGGGGAATCCCCTACCCGTGCACTAGGTAGGGAAGAAAGCCCCAGATTTACTGATTTACCGCACCTTGTCAAATGGTTCACTCCTTGGTCGGGCTTTTGTGTCTGGTTTAGGTGGCTGAAGCGTATGTTCAATGAAATCTGTTAGATACCCATTGTCTCCCACTGTTTGGTTAATATGGATAATCTGGTTGTGTTACTGCAGGTCTGATTCGCTCGTGCGCCTTTGTGCGAATTATCGCTCGCTTCATACTCAATAAGGGAACAGTGCAAACCTGTGCTCAATGTGACGCCACAAACGTTAAAGTTTTTTACCCACCCGACTGCGCACTAATAACTTCTCCTCGTATGGTGACGAAACGGTTGCAAGTCAATTGCCGAGCTCTGCAAATAGATCAACATTCACCTGATCAACAACCAGCCTCTCAATATCATATGAATGCATACTACAGAGCTCCGAAGAGGGTGGAACTAACTTGAGCGCAATGCGAATGGCTTCGAGATCTAACCAGATAAAGCTGACGGTATTCAACAATTTGTCAGGAGCCATGAGTAAGGGAGCGTGCTACCAAACATATCACAACCTACTGAGCACATCGGTTTGAAAATCTAAAAACAAATCTCTGCCTCATACCTTGGATGTCAGTAGTAATTTCTTACCCTCATCTTGTATCAATTTAGGCTAACTAAGGAAAAACTATCGATTATTCCTGGTATTTAAATATACATCTATAAACACACTATGCAAGTGAAACACTTCATAATTTGCAACATTCTTACCTTTTCCCAGTGGCTGATTCTCATAGAAAAGGTTAACCATACTTTGCCTGATACTCGGTCCAGTAAGTTGCAAAGTGACGTGCTGGAACCGAACATTTTTGAGAATCTCTGGCTGCCAAATCCGAACGTCACACCCTCGCGTCATCAGTGAGTGTTGTATAAAACCCGGAACGGCACGCACGTCATGGGCGAAGCCTGGTTTAAGTGGAAACCCCTTAGACAAAAGCCAACCCTTCCAACTAATGCCAGTTTTTGTACGTTATCTATCTTCATTATTAACCGGATAATGTGATCATACTGAGTACTCTACCCTATTCCTGCAAGTCCTGTTACTTTTTGGGAGCTCTGGTTTTACTGCGAGCAGACGCTACAGTGAGGTTGCAGATGGGCATCGATCACCAAGCAAGTATACAGCGGCTATTTATGACTACAATGTACACGTCAGTTTGGTTTCATGAAAAGTGTTTACTTAGATGCCAGCGTGTCTGCAAAGACTCCTACTTCGCTCCCAGACCAGAAGTGGTAGGCGTACGAGACTGTACAGAGGATATTAATGGTGTTTCTACACCGTTATACGAGCAAACGCTTTCGGACCTGTCACATCTGCGTTCACACGCTAGTCTGCTATACGAAATGATGTAATTCGATGTGCGTGTTCAGCTATTCTAATCAACTGGAATCGATTGTTATCGTGCAGTGTGCGCAAGTTTGTCACAGTCTGAAGGTCATTTGAACTGAAAAGCCTGGTGGACCACAGTTGAATCCGTACGACCCTTATAGAATAAACATAACGTAAATGAAAGATAATGCAAACAAAAACACACTGATTCGCAACTTAGGTTGCTTTTAATGGAAGACACAAACGAATTCCAGCCGAATCTCTCGCGTAGTATATTCTTCAATTTAATGTGCTGCCCTAGGGCCGCCTTATCTTTCAAGTGGTACGATATTCGAGAGATGGTTGTATATTTCCTTCAGGGAACTCTATTCATAAGGTTGCTGAAAACCCCTCGGCAGCCCACAACCGGTTTCATCCTTTTCGGATCTCAGCATGTAGGCGCAGTCTCCGAGTTTGCATCAAAATTTTGTTCTGCCTGAACCCAAACTGAACGCAGTTCTCGAAATACACTCATTTGCAAACTACTTTGATTTTACTGGGAAACTCAACCGAATCCCAGTTAAATTTTTTGCATGTGATGTTCGTCAACCAAATGTGCTGCGCAGAGACCACCTCATGTTTCATTTGAAACGATAGTCAAGATATCAGCGTATTTTATTTGACAGCACGCTGCTAAAAAGGTTGATGAAGAATGTCCGGTAGCTTATTACAGGTTGGCATTCAATCAGGAAACAAGATTGATCGAAACTTGTGCTAGCCTTCTTGATTAACCTCAAGAAGAGCAGAACAGGCAGGATGCTGTCAATCAGCTCTCATCAATCTAATACGTAAGGCTGTATCAATAAAATACACCCAGTTTGAGTGATTTGAAGAAACTCCTTTCCCCACTCCAATATGAAAGTTGAGGGCATTTTCGAAGCGAATTTTTGCCACGGAAGAAGGGTGCAGTTCGAACCAAGGTGAAAACTCTAGCGAGAGAAATCGATGTTGCGAACTCTGGTTTACCAGCCCGCTACGGTATTTCCCAAAACCACTCCACAGCATTTGGTATAATGAAGCATCTGCTCGATATGTGGGTTTTTGTTTCAATTCCCATTCTCGACAACTACCTTTTCTTTCGCGATATGGATATGTGTTTATCCATCTATCAGAAAATCTTACAGAAAATTCTCCCTCAGATACACACAGCTGAATTGAACAGGGACAGTTTTTGATCCACCGAAGCCGAGTAGCATTTCGACAAAGCTGCTCTACTTATTTTATGCACACTTCCAATATGACCACAAGTTTGAACTAGACTGTCGCCGTGGTTTATATCGAAGTGTCCACAAAACTCAAAGTCAATTAACCCTTCAGCTGCTGATCGAAGAAGCTTAATGGTTATCTTCGGCGCACTGGTCGGCGCCGATCAAAATCCTTCGGCGGGAATAAAAAATTAGTGAAATCCTTTGATCAGCTCAATTTTCAGCTTCATATCATAACCTCATTTCTTGTAGACATAATTTTTGCTGGACACGTGACTCTACACGGCAGTCCTCAGTTGCAAAACAGCTCCTTGTCCGGTACGAATAGCAGGACGGTTACATTGCCGAATTATTTTCATTTCAAGTGTTTCCCGATGAAATTATCATCAAAATCGATAGTCACGGTCAGAGAATAATGTAAATGCAAAATAATTCGAAATAGTAAAAGGTAAACGAAGATCGAAACACTGAAAATTCTGATTATGGGACGTCCGAGTAATTCAGTGTGACATTTGAACCAGAATGACTTCCAAATCTGACAGAATGTAATCGGAATAGGAAATTTCAGTTCGGTACGATAAAGGGTCTGCTCCCTAGGATCATTCTTGTTTGTTGGCGGTTGTGCTGTTATATACTCTTTACACAATCTTAAAGGCAATGTACCACCAAACTCGCAATAAGCGCCAAAGAGGGCTCAGTGGATGAAAGAGAAGCAAGCGATAAGGCCAGAAGTCTCAAGGATGTATGACGTCCAGGACCGTGGAAGAGGTTTTATAAACGGTAACCTCCCAATAACGGACCCCCGAAGACGACGTTTTTCTTACTCACTAGTCATTCGAAAAAATTCGAATCGTTAGCTTATTAAACTCAAAAAACGTTTTTGTTACGCTTGTCCACCCGCTGTTGGACAAGCTGAGCTGTTGCCAGCGCATTCAGACAGACAGAGCTTTACCTTCGTGTCTAGTTGAACTTCCGGGCGTACTGACGCTTACTTGACACATATTTGTCTACCCCTGTGCCTACTTAGGCGCTATCTCTCGAGGAATTGATTTATGAATAGCCATGAAGCCATTTATGAATAGCTTGTGTGTTTGATGGATATCCTGTAAGCAGTAGTTTTCAAAATGGAATGTTGGGTCCTCCTCCAGCCCTTTGCGTAGCGTCCATTTATCAGCTCTAATAAGCATAACAAAGCACGAATCAACCTAAACTAACTGACAGCCGCGGCCGGCTTTTACAATGTGAGACTGACATTCCAAGAGAACCTAACAGCTGCCTCATAAGTCGTACCATTCGTTCGAAGTCTCCACTGGTGGGTTGAAATGCTACAGTGTGTTGCGTATTAACACACAACTTGCGGTCTCATGCTGATCTTCCAGAACCCAGTTCTGTGCACCTATACGAACGAAGCTTAACAAACCCATAATGGATGAATGTATTTTCATGGGAAATGGTACTTCTATGCCTACAACACATGTGTGCATGCAACGGACAAGTACCCCTAACGTTTGTTTTCCCGCAGTCTCGGTTTCAGCTAAAAGGAACCCAATTAATCTGTATCTGTAGCCCTGGACAGATAAGGTCCAAATGGTAACTAAGCCACTAAGTAGTTGCACGACCTTGAAAACAACAGTTTAAAGTACATGTACTTTCCGATCAATAGTCTACCAGAGGCTGCACCTCTCATAAGCCGAGATTCTGTCCGCAACTACACTCGTGTGGTGCACTAACGGGTCTATTCACACAATAGTAGTGTATGATCGTAAGGTAAGTGATCCGGTCATCAAATGGTATAGAGAAGTAGTTACCTAAAATACATTCCGACTGTGCTGTGTTTCTGCATCCAAGATACCATAACTCATCCACAAGATGTGGTCTGACACAAGGAAAGAAGCTAGCCATTAGAAGACTCGGTGACTTCCATCTCATTACGTAACTGTTTGCTTAAATCGAGAGGTGGCAGCTTCCAGTTCGCACATACGGATGGGATCCGACCGAACAGTGTTTGTATCCTTCTTAGATTTAAGGGCTGTAAAATAAGCAAATCAAGTAAGTCATTTAGAATATTGTGATACTGTGCTCTGTTCTCTATAGGTTGCCCTAGCTAAAGCATTCCCTAACTCAGGATGGTTGCCAATCAATTCGGAACAGATATTCAGGTATTCAGGGCCCCGAAGCAACGGACTCACCTCGCTATAGCAGGAGGATACAACCTCTCTAGGGGCAACATCAGCCGGATTATCATGTCCAGTCACAAGCTTTCATGAGTGACTCCCGGCTGCATGATACAGCGCTTGCGAATCGACTGCTGTGACTATCAATACACTAGAGTATCATGGTTGAATCCATACGAAGTTGTTTTATCAACCTCAGAAGTTCACTGGCCTCATGATAGAGAGTGGTGGTTAACTCCAACCTGAGAAGTTATACTGATCTGAGAGGAGTGACTCGTTAATAGACTGGTACTGATACTTCTGTCAGAGTATGACTCTACCATATTACACGAATTATTATTCTCGCTTCTTCTGGTGAGCTGGTAAGAATAAAATATGTAAAATGAGGGCTATAATCTGCAAGCTTGGGAGAATATCCAAAAGCAGGGAAGCAGCAGGTCACTTATTCTTTTATTTATTAAACTAGGTCACACCACTGCCGCGTACTACACAAACAGAGAGCACTCAAACTTGAATGTGCATGAGGTAGCATAGGCAAGCTAGAATCTCGACAATGGAGCTTGGGACCCAGTGGATCAAATGAGGTTTTAAGGATTTATTCTCTGGTCGTGAGTGAGAATTACAAACTCATGTGGTTAGTAGCGTTTGCCTGTTTGAGACACGAATCCTGCTAGTAGAGTCTAGTCTGAGTCTGAAGTTTTCCGCACTTTTCTCTGGAAAACAAAACAATGCATTTTTATGATGTTCTTAGGCAACTGAATGTGCTGCACCAGGCCACTTCATGTTTCAGTCGATACGATACCTGAGATATCACGACACCCTGTATGGACGTAATACGCTACTCACAGGGTTGCTGAAAGCTCTTCGACAGCCCACAACCGGTTTCGCCCTTCTTGGGGCTCATCAGGCAGGCGCACACCCCGAATTTCCGTCAACATTTTGCTTCACTTGAACCCAAATTGCACGAAATGCGACTTATACAGCCATCTGCATACAAATTTGGCCTTGACGGGAGACTCATCTGGGACCTAGCTGAATCTCTCGCTTACGTTCTTAAGTAACTGAATGTGCCGCACCAAACTGGTATGCAGATGAGTGTATAAGTCAAATTTCGTGCAATTTGGGTTAAAGTAAAACAAAATGTTGACGGAAACTCGGGGATTGCGCCTACCGGAAGAGCCCCAAGAAGGGCAACACCGGTTGTGGGCTGTCGAAGAGTTTTCAGCAACCTTGCGAGTAGTGCGTTGCGTCTAAAGCAGTGCATGCTTTTCTCCGCAAACTTTAATTTTTTTGTTTCCCCCAACCATCCACATTTCTCATGGGATTCCACGAAATTCCGTACCATGAGGAAAACTCAGGTTCCTCCTGACGACAGGCGGTGACTGCTTTATTCGTGTGTACCCTACAATGCTCTTTTTATTTAGACACTACTTACACTTAAGAGGGCGCGCAAACTCTCTAATGATATCCGGACCATGGACGTTACCGTTTGCTACTAAATTCTCCTCTATGAACTGAAATAACTCAATAAAGGTGGGTTCAGGTCCATCATGTATAGCGAGTGCTCTTGGCAAGCTGTGTCCACCTCTCTTATATGTTGCGCGTTAGGTATTTCACTATCCTCACGAGCCACGAACTACAGCCAAAAGTATAATGACGCTGCGATATGTGAAATGTGGCGTCGCAGCCCATCATCTGCAGGAGCGATTCACTGGAACTGACAACTGGGCACTCCCTGGGTGCACTTTTGCACAACTATTTTTAACTACTTACAAGTAGGATCCACACAACAGTCACCGGATTTCTCTCGCTCCGACCGTGTAATAGGCTCACCTAACCTGTAAATGGATAAACGAAGCCCTTGAAAGAGTCCTAATACAAGCATTTGCAACGAAGCCCCTAAAGATTACCGCCTACGTTTACTTCCAACGAAGCCCCTAAAGAGCCCACTTCGGAAGATCCTCTTCCAACTCACGATCTAGTTACACCAAACTATAGCTCCCTAAACTGGTCCATGGAATGGTTTTAATGACCTCACCTAGCCCAGGTAAGGCATTGTACTCAAGTCGCTGCACTGATGGGTAAAAACGGCACCGTGATCCTGAACGCTTGAATTTGGCTGGATTCCTTTGCTAGTTTCCGCATTTACTGGTCCAGTGAGCGCGTGTTTTCATGAGTCATCCAAACCAAGTCTGCGAAATAGGCATGGCAATGTTAGAACTTGCTTTCTTTGGTAGAATTGCGTATTATCATCCAGATTTTATGTAGGTACGTAGATACTTCCTGTTGCATACGAGTACACTGGCCCAGATATTCCCTGAGGATTGATTAACTTCAAAGTACCAGAGTTGGCTTGAGTTCTTAGTTGTATTCCACTGTTCCCTGCCTTAATCCCCACCCCGCATTCGCGGCAGGAATGGTTGATACAGGCGTGCGACTAATACACACGGATCACGCGCTTGAGTGAATCGCTTTGTTTCTGCAGACTGAATTTTGATACAAGTTTCTGGTCCACCACAGTAGTCTCATTTATTGTGAACCAAGCCGACAAACTTCAAAAGACTATGGGGCGTGGTCGCCCGACCGTCGGGAAGCAATGGATTCACTCATCTGTCAAATAATAACACAAGGAACACGAATCACCATGCGGACGGGTATTCCTATTGGCGCTTGTTTTGTGGCAGCTGGGTGGGCGTGTACGCTTAAGGGCGTTTAATCGTTAACTTACCAGTACGTCGTGGAAAACTATAAAATACAGTGCATCACTGTGACCATATAAATCCATACCACTCAGAGTGTTCGCTGCTTAGATCGGTTGGAAGTGGTCGGCCCACAGGGGTAAAATTGGCTGCCCGAACCAGGCAGGTATCCATGACGAACAAGCTACGTTAGCATGGCACAATTGTTCTAGGGTAGAAATAGCGCGTCTTGTCACTGTATATAAGGCAAGTTTGCAATCACCGTTGCTCACGAAAAGCTTGGTTTTCATTTTGTAAAATCCACAATAGGGGCTTGATAGTGCCCATCAAAAGCAGTCCTGGTAGCGGAATCGTTACCGAATAGGGACGCTTCTCTAGGGATTTTTCTACGCCTATGAATATCCAACACATTCATCAGTCGCTGATGGAAGTACAACTGGGTGTTGAGAAGTTTTCTACATGATCTGGGAGAAAACGAGGTATGAACAGGGAATTTAAGGGTTATTCCGTATAGTTGCTCCGCAGTCCAACGTACTTGACATGCCTTGTGCCGTAGCTCTTCGAAAAGTTTTCGGATGTGTAGTCGCTGAAATACTACTCTACCGTTGCAGTCAACTCAGTGACAGTCAAAAAATGTGTCACTTCATGCTTATTTTAGGGCTCGCAAACGGAAAATATCGTGTCATTATGGCGAATGATCTATCCAGTCAAACCCCAACTTCGCCAAAACATCCATGGTTGTCTTGAAGTAAGAGAGCATTTTTCCTCAAATACCTTTTCTGTTTTTCTCTCAGTACCTCCTCCGATCGGCACAACAAGCTACAAAACACTACTGCAATTTGTTATTTTTCTGCATTAAAAGTTCGATCCTTTGGAAGATGGTCAAGCACCACAACTTCTTTCCAGTCCCAAAATATTGTGGACATGGTCCTTCGTGCTGACTTTTGGCCTTGAGGAACCAGAATCTACTGCGATACAGTGACTAGATTGTTCGCCATTTCACACGTAGACAGTTTTCCTGTGCTGACTTGATTTATTTGGTTACTCTTCACCGAAGAGGACGTACGAGGCTTGACTTCGCGTATTTACGAGTAAATATTTCGAAGTTATGACACGGGGTTTACTTTCTACCCGGCAGGTTTTCGAGACAATTGCATTTGACCGCTGCTGCTCTGGGAGAAAATTAACACCAAAAATTATCACATATGAACTCATTCTCACCAGAATATTGTCAAGTCAACATACACATGCGTCCTTGATGAACTTTATGGGAGAGAGAACTCCAGTCGGGGACAGATTAGATCACCCTAAACTTGATGAGAAACTCCTGTACCATCATTTCAAATGGAAATGAGGCCAGTACCTCTCTGCCGACATTTTTAACCTTCATGGGAAAGGAACGATGTCGCTCAAGTGGGCGTTAAGGGGGTAGTAACACTAAAATGGTTTATGCAGCATAGGCAGCGTATGCTTCCAACTGACACCACACCCTTGGTACACCCTAAATACACTTTTAATCTTAGCTGTACTAACCTCCAATGACAAAACCATTGTTGAATGTGCTTTTCTGCGTACCTCCGTTTTGTTAAAAAGAATGAACACTGTGAGATTACTTCCCTACGCAGGAGGCGCCATCTCGCGCCTAGCAATAGCGCGTCCGTGCGTTCCCATCTACCTTATCTACCTTTTCTCACGTTGGACCCCCCCCCCACACTTAAGGTCCATTCGTTGTCGTCTGCAACTGGCCAACCTGTCAATTCCCGCTCGATGGAATCGTCCATTGATTTAAGTTCTGACTTAGTTGATGACAAGTCCAGACATGAAACTTTATTGATTTCCTATTCCGCTGATTAGTGAGTCTTTATGCGCCTGCCGCCGATCTCCGCTATTTTCAACAGGCAGATTACCGTCTCAGCCAGTGTTCGGTGCCGCACTCAGGCATTAGGACACGTCAACGCTTTGGCAGGAAGACTTACCACCAAATCAGCTGCTTTTTGCGACCCGTCAAACACAGTCGACAATCAGAAGTCCCACCCACGTAGCAATAACTACTGACGCGCTTGTATTGTGCGTCTTCCGTTCTTTAGTTGTCATGTTCCCATTGGGTGTTAGATTTGTTCCCGGAAAGCGCTTGTAACTGGAACGTCGGATGGCGGTGGGTGCATATTCGTTCGACGGCTTCCGACGTTCGCCGCCCGCCGATACGGAAGCGTGTCATGCTGCACCTTGGTGACAGAAAGCCTAAACCAGTATGTGTTCGATTCCCCTTTCCCCTGTGGATACTTATTCTTGTTACGTCCCAGAAACCCAATGCATCCATTTTTTCCTTTTGTTGTTCGTCCAATGTTTAATTTAATTTTGAGTTGTATCGTGGCCCGAATAGATGAGGGGATAAAGTACCGCTGCCCACTATAGATGAATGGTCAAATTACGATAAGTACACTTGCTGGCTGAGTGCCGCATGACTGTTTCACTGCTACCAAATCTAAAACCTCGGATGGTCTTCTGATTTTCTGTATGGCGCTGAGCTTATCTCGGTTTGAAATTGTAGGACCTGAACATTCACTGGCCGTCACTTACCAGCACCTTGATAAATCTTCCGTGCACCTGTCTACTATACAGTGTGCCAGCTAAGTCTTGTTTTTTATTTTAAAAAAATCAAGTGTGCTGGGAGCTATATATTCCCTGGACAGCATTGAATAGATGGTGAAGGAAATAATGGAATATTTCGCTTCACAATCTACCACGTTTACTCCTGAAGGACAGCGATCTAATTTTACTACACAGGGTTGGTGTTTCATCCTCAGGGTTCATAAAATGACATCTTTTAAAAGCCCTCGTTTTGATAAAATTTAAGCTTAGAAGGTGTGGACTTTAGTGTGATTGTAGCACATGAGTGCTACTGTGTGACTAGTGTCACACGGTCATATTTATACTAATGGACTTGGCAAAAAATTTCAGTCCATTTTGCTGAAATTCTCACTTTCTGATCTGCCATCAAATAATACCAAGTCTATTTTAATGTCCTTGGAACACCAACTTAGACATTGGTGGTTGAACTCTGCTTATCACCAGTCTAGTGTACCTAGCAGCGTTAAATCGATTCTAAAGTTTCATTTAGAGGTCACTGGTGCAACGGTGGATACTACTGTTAAGACATGCGAGTAGTTTGTGGTCTTCTCGTAAATCCTCCTCGCGTCTAATGGAAGGTGGGGTTTATTACGGAACTGCTTTGCAGCGTTCGTTTACACTTGCGTGATAGTCAATGAATGTCCACGAAAGTTCAAGAAGACGCGTGGGGATTTTCAGTTTTTGAAAATAAGGTACATATGAGATGTTTACTTTCCTGTCCAATAGTTTGCAACCGTTTAGTTGGTGCTTGCTAATAAATGACTTCGCGGCGAAGGGCTTCCCTCCTTACACTGGTACTGGAACTCATGCCTCACGAGTGTACACTCACAGAACCTGAAGTCTGATGAGACTGAACATGGATAAGCATCACGACCGGGGTTTCATTGGAACGAATGATCAGTCGCCCCATCCAAGAATTTGCCGTATAAATTACAAGGTTAATCTAAAACAGCTCGGGTGACAGAGTGTGTACAGCTTGTATTTCAAATCCGCAAGCCACGTTTCAGTTGTTCCTTTACGCTTGCTTCAGGTCACACGTCCCGTATGCAATAAAACTGTGCTACAGTTGAACTGAATAAAGAATGCTGGTAAGATCGAATAAGATCCATACACGGGTGTACCTCAGTTCGCCGCGAAGAGACCGAACCTGTTCGCTGCACAGTTTGTTGCCTTGATGGTCCATTGAGTTACACTTGAGAGTGTGTAGCACCACGCACCTTTCCTACTAGTTGTGTCGACAACCCCAACTTTCATATTAGGGGCCACAGGTATAAAGCGATATTTTCAGTATGATTTGGTAAGATCTGGTCATCTTATGCCAAGCACTACTGACTTGCGATAGAATATCTGAGCCAAATGTTTTGGTTGGGGACCTGGTGCCATGATAAATTTCTAGCTATCTCACAAGTGTGAATTACGCCAACAAAAGTAATCTAACGCTATATAGGCTGTCACGTATGACGCATTCCATATTCCTTCATCAGTATCTCAGATTGGAGCGCAGATCTCCCCTATCATAAAGGACCCTTTACCGGATTGAAAGAAGTTTATGAACTAAAAATTTACTGTCTGCAGCCGATGAAATACTACCAAACCGACGAAAAACCCAACAAGCAAGCGGTATGCAGCCAGCTTGCCAGAACATATGGTGAAGACCTTCAAGGTTGGCTTACAGAGAGCACAACTGCTGAAGACCGTAAACCAACTGCGGAATGGGTTGGACGGCTTACCCGAGGAACTGTACAAACTGGGAGGATCGATACTGCGCAGTGAACTTCCCAATCCGCTAAACACAATTTGGAAGTTCTAGAACGTTCCGTAAGGTTTCGAGGATACATGGGTAATTCCTTTGTACAAATGAAAAGGAAGTCGACAGAAGACGGACAAATACTATGCAATCGGGTTTTTGTACACAGCAGTTAAGATTGTGGTTCGCATCCTCACCAGTTCCGACTAGTTACTGACATTCCGGAGAAAAACGTTCTTGAAGGGCAATTTGGATTTCGGAGCGGTCGGACTTAATTTTTGCCGCAAGATAAATTCAACAGAAATGTCATGAATGGAATCAACCGCTCTGTGACTTGTTTGTTGACTTCACCAAAGTCTTCGGCTCACTCAGCAAAGAAGCACCGTGGGTTGTCCTAAGAAGGCTTAGCCATCCAGATAAACTCGTCGTCATCATCAAAGGTTTTCACACTGAGTTGAAATCCCGGGCGCGAATCCGTGCAACTACCTCGAACGTGTTTGAAATCGATACCGAGTGAAGCAGACAATGTTCTTGTCCCAACCCTATTCAACCTTTACTCTATAACCATCTGCACATATGTGTTCAGTCTTTGCGAACGTGGTATACCGATTCAATATCGCTAAGATGGCTATTTATTCAGTTCGGAGCTTATCCTGGCCAAAACACCGCTGCGCGAGTCCATAGAGATAAACATTGCAGCATGTCGATATGTTGTACAATGTATAATGTCTTGCCGTAGTCAGACCCGGACACTATACAGACGATGTGCTCGGGTTGTTGACCTACTTCACTTGCGCCGCCTGTGCCAATTCTTTCGGATCAAATGAAAGGACAGGATTCTGAATATCAAAGTCCTTCAAACAGGAAGCACTGATTAGGCCACTTGAAACGACTGATTGAAGCTCTCATTCGAAGACAACCTATCTATAGTCAGCTGAAGAGTGAAATCTGGAATCGGTTACACCGGAAATTTCGCTGTTCGGACAGCCTTCATGTACGTTTTAAAAGCTATGAGTTCCATTTTAGATCATGGGAAGACCTGCCACCCGACAGCAAGGCTTGGAGAACTACCATTGACGCAGGCATTAGAGGCGTTGAGACGCGACATGTCTCACTGCCACAAAGCCATCTAGTCATTCGAAAGAGGCTCAGTCTTCTCAGTGCTGCCTCGACTAAGTGAACTTGCGCAAGCCAAGTTTTCGGACCACTGATGTTTGAGTTCTTGTTGATTCGTTCCGCTAGTCCAACCTACGGGATACATTCGGTTTCAGATTAGGACTGAAATTTGACACGTCCGATAATACATCCACCGAAGTAAGCTGACATCCGCTGTCACTTAAGCAAACACTGCAACCCGTGGTCCTAACATCCGTCTATCGATGGCAACGAATGGCTAAAATACGTTTGTGCACCGGAGCCGAACTGACCGTTGGTGGAGTTCAGACCATAGATAAAACTTGCATCTGATCTTGTTATCCTTATCAGCACACACGTTCCGGTCCGACTGTTATCAAACTGTGAATGGTCATGATCGAATCAAACATTACGCAAGTACCTGGCAGTAAATTTATTGTGACGTTGGTGAAGGTGTTGCAACCGGTATGAAATTGATTATTACAGTTGCAGTAATGTTCCACTGACCACAGAAGTATCGTTTATTTAAAACACTACTTTGAGAACTATTCCATGCCTCGTATTCAAGCGAGCCAAGCGAGGTGTAGAAGGAGGAGATACACTGTTGGAAAGGAAATTACATGTGTGCAGTTTGACCACGGATGTACACAATGCTAAGGTGTGAAAGTAAGTAATGACCATCCATGCTTATGTGCGACCTAAACTATTATCGACCAGTACCTCCCAATTTTGCCTGTCGTCGAGTTGGTATCTCTTACCTGCCGAGACTCATCCCATTCACTTGCTTGTGTTTCACGTTAGGTGTGCATTAGTTGGTCCGCTGAAGTAAGTAACCTTTGATATCCATGAATTTCAACCGGTCTGGCACGTTTGCACTGTCGAATAGCCAACAGCGTCTCAATCGCCCAAAGAAAACCAGAGGTCGGATACTGACGACATATGTTGATGGACAGGAGTAGGGTTCTCCTGATTCTGTACTCGGAGGGAAGTGGAAAACAGTTGATTCTTGGATCGGGATACATCAGACACAGCCTGCTGATTTCACAGACCACATGGATATGAGGTTGAGGAGATGCTACTGGGATTAGAACGCTTCAACTGACACTACAAACTACGGTTTTGGCAAAGAAGTCTGCGTGGCCACCGTTGGTCCTCATTCCGATGGAAAATTGTTCACGATCAAATAATTGCATATAGTCTCGGTGACGAAGAAGTCGACGGAAAATCTGAAGCCAGAAAATGGGATTAGTATTATTCAAAATTAGGTGCACTCAGCAGCTGAAAAATTGTGTGGATGGATGAAGCTAATTTTAATTTTGACTTCTCCCGGAATTATGGGTGTCTCTCAAGGGGACAAGAACGAGAGTGAATGGCACGGCAGGCCTTGGAATCAATCTGCATACAAACGGTGTGGTACGTTCAGGAGGGTTCGCGACCAATACTAGCAAATGCCGACAGATGAGTTCCGCTGATGATAAACGCAGTTGCTGACTTGAGGTCGGAAAACAAAACAACCTATGCAGTCATGCTTGACAGTGATCATATTATGCACCGTTAACTACCTAAGGCAAGTCATGCACTATGAGTCTATGCTCACTCGTGCCGAACAAGCTAAAGGTCGTTTGGAGTGTTTTCAAGACAAATCTTTGGGTCAAAACTAAGTTCTTTCTTAAATTTGATCCTAACAGAGTTCTCTCGAAGCATGACTCGCACAATCAGATTCCTCAGTTCCTCCAGCACAGCTACAAAGCTAAAAAGTGTTCGAGTGCTGTTTCTCACGTCCTGTTGTATGACTTGAAGGTACCTTCTGACTTACAGACCATTGCAAACGCGTTTTTTTTTGCTTCTCACAGGGATGGGTTCGCATAGGTATTTTACAGCTGTGTTGACTGCTCGCATGACTTCAGCAGATGCACTAGCCAAGTCACACTAGAGTGAGATTCAGCGTTACGGCAAAGAACACAGGGATTTATCTGGCTTTGGTTATGCGTTCGAGTCGCGTTTCTTTCTGGACTTCTGCCAGCCTCGCTGATGGAACCATGGACTGCCAAAGTCTTTTCAGTTTAGCAACCAGAAATCATAAGGATGCTAGCTCATTTTTAAGCTTAGCGACTGACTGAACGCGCGTGTTGAGTGGGACATTGCTCGCCCACCTAAAGGATGGGAAGTGATTTTGTCGCTCAGATGAATTCCTCATCCGCTGCCCGTAATACATGTGTTCAAAAAGGGACTGAACTCTTAGGCCACCGATCGACTACGTGTCCCATCCCATCTCACACGCAGTTGCCCCCAATCAGGCACTGCAGGGCACGGCTCATTGTGTACACCTCCGTGACTTTTCAGGCTAAGGATTCTGCATAGATGCTACTGTGATCCACATAGCTCTACTGTGCGCGTGACTGTGAACTGACTGACTGAAGGAAATGATGCAACTACAAAGAAACGCCCGTTTTTACTTCCAAGTACTATGCGCCGTCTATCTACCCATTTTGGTCGACAGTTTGAAGTATGGTCACCAGATAAAGCTGAAATTTGGTACAATGAACACATATTATCATATCCAAAGATAAGCATTTTTATCAAAAGATACTACAACATAATATTTCGAACGACCAGGTGTGTAAAATTTTCAATTGGATAGATGGAGTCAAAGGGTGAGACGACCCCTTTCTCGAAACTTTGCCACTCTCCTGATCGGATCCTCAGTTTCATTCGTTAATTCAGCCGTATGCAAAAGAATTCGGTACGCCTTTCGATTGGGATTCATAGGGCAAACAGAATTAAGTTACTGTCCAAGTACAGGCATGTGGACACGAAATCAGCCGATGAAAACGGCTATTGTTTGCTCGAATCACAGTAGTATATGTTGCGTTTCTTTAATCTAATGGAATTGTAGCTTCCTGGAATTGCGGGTTCCATAGCCCGATGACACGACGGAAGGATATCCTGCACGTTCCGCTTTCGATACGGACACGAACAGCTGCAGAATTGGGCCTCTGCACCATTCACGGTGTGCACGACTCCGGGTACCAGATTAATTAAACATTGGCTGGATGAATACACTGCACGAGAACTTCGATGTTCTTACTCTGGAAAAAGCGAATGGATGCGCAAATCAAGGAGATATAAAAAGATCCGTTTCTGCCTATTCACCAACTCTACTAGTGGTGAATAGCGCTCTCCTGGGGGGTCAATGTTCGAACTTAAAAAGGCAACTCCAGAGACATCAAGCTATTTATCGGTATTCGCACACAGCCGATGAAGATTTGAACTATTTCTCCATTGGTGGCTGTCACTAGTGGTAATAGTTCCAGCATCGGTGGCTTGTTTACCTAACTGAACACGCATGGTAGGAACCTACGTAGTAATTTAGGAATTGATTACCACCTAAAATTCAGGCGATATGTGACTGCCCAAGGGTTAGCTAAGTCGAAGTCATTGAATCATTGACTAAGGCTTGCTTTGAGTAGCAGAATGTGCTTTACAATCTATCCGGATTTTCCGATGTACGTTACTCAGACTAGTTACCAGCTGATACCTTCGATAGTCACGAAATGCAGTTTAGAATGATGTATACGATGCAGAAGAAAATTGGTACCGTAGATCCTTAGCTGCCTTTGAACTGGGTATGTATGGAGCTATCATCCCATAAAACTCCAAGGAGTGATGTAACGTCTGCCATGCAAACATCTGAAGTCTACCGATTATTCGCACCCAAATCAGACCTTCAAAAGGATATTTGTGATTATTTTTTATACCCTGGCTAATTTCAACGCAATGTCGAAATCAAAGGTTATTTATGACACCAGGACTAGTGCACCCACATCGTGTCATTTTATACGCTGACTGTCTGAGGCCTCGTAATCACGAGGACTCGAGTGCTTATAAACAATGGCCGTGTACCATTTACCCAAAATTATTTAACTTCCGTGTCTCAGGACTAGGTAGATACTCAAAGGTACTTAAAGAAACCGGTCCACTTGTTCCAATCGTTATTCTGGAAGCCGGTGTGGTCGTGGGGTTGACAGTCAGCGGTACTGCTCTACCAATGACGAGGCGGGTTGCACGCCTGACCCACAATTCCACTGAAAACACATTCACCTTTACGCTGCTCGGGCTATCTGACTGAGGTTAAGCATTCACGTTCAGTGTCTCCGCTTCGAGAAAGATGGGTACACTGTGTTCATTGCTATGAACGGATATTCGTTGCCGTTGTGAGCACAGATCAGCAAGGTATCGATTCAGTAGTCAAAATGCTCTGCTTTTGACTTTACAACATGCACGTCATCACTTGACCTAGTGAGTACGTCCTTTCTTGTTTTGTTTTGCCTAGAACAGTCACCTGGATTAACTTCCTAATTCACGATTGGTGCTTGAATGCTATTAAGCCGTACTGAGATATTACAAGTCGGCCGATATGATTGTATAGCCATATTTTAGATTTTTGTTCCGCTGACTTCCCTACTCTCATGCGAGTGTCCTGTTTGTGAGAAAGCCATTTGAACCCCATCCGGGTAGTTGATTTTCATGATTGGAACCAGTCTGTAGGCCACGAGTAAAAGCAGTGTAACCAGCTTTCCTGCTCTTGAACTCACCCTTACTTTTCGTTAAGTTATAACTCTTGCAGTGGACTTGAAAAAAATGTACTTCGGTTAAAAACCTGATGGCAAGTGCTTGAACGAACGTCCGCTTGTCGCACCTGGATAAAGAGCTTCACTGAGACGGATGTTTTGCTTTGATATCTGATCAGACGTACTGTACCAGCGATGTATCTGGATGGCTTGCGGATTCGGGCCAAGGACTGATAACACCACGACTACAGTCATTTATTATGTGTAAATGGTGTTAATTTCATTGTTATCAGAGTTATTCACCATCATGTTGTGTGTACAAGCTGCCACTTTATATAACCGTCACAATTGTGACCCCTAGATGCAACAAGTCAGTGAACACACCAGACTGTACTGCAGTGGTGGCCTTTGTAAAAAGAGAAGGCGTCCAAAACTGTATAAAAATTTGGTTGATGTGAGAGTGAATGTAATGATATGTCAGCAGTATTGATTTTCCGTTTGATTTGCAAAGTTCCACAGTTGTCATTTTAAGGTCTAGATTTCTGTCTAGAGAAGTATTGTATAAAACTTACTCATAATTTGGTCACAAGAAATACTTATTTGAAAAAAATTATGTATAAGTTCTAGGTCGTGTTCATGCGGAAACAGTGTTTAAGCCAATAGGTAAACAGGCTTCCTCTACAAAAGGGGTCAACATTCTAAAAGTGGTTGACATTAATTCTGATTTCGCTTTGCTCTTCAGCCTTCTCTGTGCCACATTAAAATACTCAGCTGAATGTTCCCATCAAAATGCGAAGTACTCACCACTAGATATCGTTTTCAGAATGAACCCAAAGGGGATGGTAATCTGCCCTAAATGGTCACTGAACTGTGAGCACTTAACAAGTGTTTACATTCATATCGACCCAACACTGTTTATAAGGTCAGAGGTCCCAATTTCGTTTCAGCCCTCCTTCGGGCTCATCAGGTTGGTATAGTCCCCGAGTTTCCGTCACCCCCATTTCCCATGTTTTTGTGACTGTGACGTTATTGCAGACTGGTAATCTCATGGAAAGGGTCCTCTAGCCAGAGCTCAGCGCTACTCCAACCTGAATTTCACCAATTTCCAGAGTATGTTGCGCTCTCACAGAGTGAATTGCACACAAACTACCAAAACCTTCTGACACCGCTTGATACCACCCGGTTTTAAAAGAGTTTACAGACGCTCACATACGGTCGGGTAATGTCGTTAGTCCCAGATTCCGCCTACGAGGAATTGATTTCGTTGTTAAGTCAGTACACATGCACCCACACACAGCAAGTGCAGCCATGTGCAAACAATTGGGGGAACGTATGAGTCCCTATGGGGGAGTGTTCAGTCTTAGGACAACGCCGATGACAGGACAGCTATCTTGGAACCCCTGAAACTGATTTCATCGGTAACACAATCGCCTCATGATAGTAGCCAAAACCTTTTTCAGTTGAATTCCGTTTACAATGAACTGCTACTGTGACTCAAGAATGGGCCAACAGGAACCACGCTTAAAAAATCTGGCGAAGTACCGATATGGTGACCATACGGGGCTGAATTTGTGGAACATTTCATAGCATACAGCTGATAATTGTCATAAGTATCTTCGCCTTCTTAAGCACTGAAAACAGGCCTCTCTTCTTGCTTGGAAGTTACAAAACCGCTGTATTACCACTAATAGTAAAAGTGGCCTCTACGAGCAACGTTTGCCTATATTGGAAAGCACATTTGTTCCTTTTTTATTTCATGGAAAAGAAAACAGAGAAAAACACTTCCACTGAGGTTCCACTGAAGGGAAAGGGAAACCATTTGGCTGGGAGATAGCCTGAGAAACACAAAAAAACTTAGAACACAAAATCGACACCGAGCAATTACAAACTCCGGATGTCGAATGTTTGTTAACCCACGATTAACAGACAGTGAATTGAGGTAGGAGAGGAAGAGTGGAACTAGGATGGATTCGCATAATCTGGCTATGGTGTGAAAGAGTGAAAGGGGTTGGACTGTGGTCTGACAATGGAGTGTAGTCACCTGGAAGCACTAGTTCCTTCCGCAAGAAAAAGTGCGGCGGTAAATCGTTGAAGAATGGGGACATTACCGGCAAGCTCCGAAAAAAACCATCGCAGCAGCAGAAGCAGTGGAAGGGATACAAAAGCCACGTCCCACCAGTGCTCAAGGGACCAGAGTTTGGCAGTAAGCAGAGGGTCGTCAGCGAAGAGGATTATTTTCTTCTGTACCCCATTTCGGGATGCTATTCCAGACATGAGAAAAATGTTCTGGCACTGAGGAGAATTTGAATTATATAAAGAAGCGGAATCCAGCAAGGCTAAAATAGTTCCTAGAAAGGGAAAGTGTACCATATTTTGTTGCATCTCGAAGCCAAAACTTTTAAGCTACATAACCAGTAATGATCATTGGACTAGGACAAGTCCAGATTTTGTATACTAGGTGAAAAAAGAACAGTGACTGAGCCTAATGTAGGGGTATGATTGGGGGTTGGTAATCGGAGACGAACATGAATACAGGCGGCTTTCGTCCACTAATCTTCATTTCACAACCGTGGTGCTGTTGATGTTGAGGCTGTCACCAATAGAGGTGCAACCGGTTATGCAACACGATGTGAAAAATAAGAAAATGAACAGTGCACCATGGGGTGTTTTCTTCGAATGTGTGAATAAGGGAGGGCTGTGGAGGAGAGTTAATCGATGAAAAGGTAAAAACAGAGTCGGTGGAAATTTCGGAGGCGAGTCCGCATGAACATCGGAAGATTTGGTGAGGTCACCGTTAACGCTGTTGACCATTTGTAGAAGGAACTATTGTCCCAGGCTCGGTGTTATCCCAAACGCTAGGTGTTTAACCACAAGGCTGTTGTAACTAACGCAGTACGAAATCTTGGACATGCCCGATATAACAAGGTTCAGAAGAAAGAACGAATTACAAACAAGGCGTACCTTCCATCCGAGAAATCGTTACTCGAGTAGCTAGTCAACATGGAATCGCGTGATGTACTTTCCATGAGTGAAGGATGAGTGGTGCTATATCCTGTCTAAGTGAGAGCTAATGACACTGCTGATCAGCAGCCCACGGTCGAACGGTTTGGTCTTCAACTACTAGCCCAGAAGTTACGAGTTCAAAGTGCCCGGAAAATTTGTGAGATTATCACCGCTGATGGCTCCCAACAAGGGTGAAACAGCTGTACAATGCTTCTCGGCTGACCTCACTCACAAGACCAAATCTCCATTGAAAATTTGACTTCACCAAACGAGTCCAATTTGAAAGATAGGACGTTTGGCGCTTGGTTTGGAAGTTTGACGTTTGAAAATTGAAGTAGTCAATCGTGCAGCCTTCAGCTGTTGAATGCAAACTCAAAATAGATTTGATTGATCATAAAATTACGTCCGAGACCAACATAACCCGAAACCCTGGGAGAGCGGTTGGCCCACCAATATTTGTTTATTGACGAACAAAGAAACTTTAGGCACATCGTTCCACCATCAGGGGTACAACGAGTGAACGGATTCAGTTGGTAAGCTGTCTGAGATGAACGAACACAAGAAAAAACATCGAACTTCAATCGAATCGGGTCAAAGATGCAGCAGGGAGAGTAACGATTTTGAGCTATAGCAGCGTCAGCAGAAACCTTGGCTTCCTTCAAAAAGAGTGCATACAGGGAGAACATATCCAGATTTAACAAAACAGGTAGCATACCGAATAATGTTAAGAACTAGATCAAGCAATTCATTTGAATTCCGGAAGTGTGGATGGGGAAGAGATCGATTTCCTAGGAATTATTTGTCAGACAAGTGGAAGGAGGGAGACAAACCAACTTAAGGTGACGAAGCACATCAGATCCGAAAACTGGAATGGTCGAAACTCCCCGATACAACTGGTATACAAAAGCTGAGTTGCTCTATTGTGTGTGTGTTCACCTCGTGACTTCAGATTCAGATGTTACATTTCCGACTAGCAAGCTATCGGTATCAAGGTACTCAGCGTATTTTCTCATTTCTAACTTTTTATCAAGGAGTTATTTGAGATTTTCTTGTAAACTACTTTCTGTTTGCAAAAAACTGCACAACACTCAGATTTACTTGATATGAATTGGCTTGACTTGGTGTCACCGTCATTTCTACCCTACTTCCGTTCTGTGGGTAAATTACCCCGCTACGGATAACAATGGTTAAATTCATCCAATCGTTTATGCTATCCTTTTAACGTGACGCACAGTGCGTCATTTTCTGCTTTCCTGGGTTTCGGACATGGCCACTGGGAGCATACCTCGAACCAGTTAGAAGAGAAGTGTTTTCTCAATTGGTGTGCATGTAGTTATTTATCAGGCATGCACTGACATGCCCGTGCTGATCGTGACCGATCGGCTGTCAGTTTAGGACGAACAACTTGCCGTTTCTTGCCGTACATTCACCGCCTTGTGCACCATTTGTCTGTGCGTGCGTGTATTTGTACTATCTTGGATGCAGCGGACAAACCGCAGTTTTTGACGTATGTCTGGGGCCCAGGTGATAGCACGGCACCAGGCCAGCTAGCAACGTTGCCCCGGAGTGGTGACAAAGGTACGCAACTTCTCCACCAAGGCTTAATTACTCATGAGTAGCACAAACTAACAAATGCAATCAAGTTAAATCTTTACGAAGTGCGCTCACTCACATCAATCAATGGGAAACTCAACCGAATCCCAGCTGAATATCCCGTTTATGATATTCTTCAACTGAATGCTCTGAACAAGATGTGTTTTCAAGAAACTATACTCTGAGATCTCTGGTATCTTACCAACTGAAACATGAGACGGTCTTTGTGGAGCACGTTCATTTGAAGAATATAATAAACGAGAGATTCAGTTGGCACTCAGTTGAAGGGCGAAACCGGTTGTGAGCTGTCGAAGAGTTTTCAGCAACCTTATATATAGTATCTGCTATATTTTTACCCGTTTTTTTTTCTTCAAAAATATAGCGTCGCAGTAAAGTCATACCATTTTGGAATCGCACTGACAATTTTCTGAAATTGTTTTTTCTTGTTATATAAATCTGCTTGAAATTTGCTTGATCAATGTGCGAAGCGTTTTGCTCAATCAGACTGTCTGTGAAATCTGTCAGTACTCCAGAATAAAATACAATTTTAGGGGCAGGTTGCTTATCGCTCAACGGTTCGATCACGGCAGGCGTCAGTAGACGAGATAATCATAATGGCGAATACCAAATGATGTGAATCAAGTGAGCTGACATTACAAATGACATGATTGTCATGCAGTCACATTTCCAACACGTTGTTTGATCGATTACACAGAGCTAGGGATAGCTGACTGAGGGTGTCGTCATGGGACATCCGTGTCCTTTAGGATGGAGAAACCCCGATCAAGCAGCAGGTAGGTGTTTGTCATCGTCCTGGTTAGTGTGACTGCTTTGTGTGTGCACGATCAGAGGCACACTACAATTCCGTCTGGTCTGTTTGGGCAAGTTTTCTGAAAAACACCAAAAACGAGAGATTCCGTTGGGAAAACCAAAATGGTAGGCCAATGAGAGTATTTGTCGAGTTTTCTGAACTTATTCTGGAAGGGTCAGCCCATACTTTATACTTGAAACTTTGGGTATCATTAAGCCACGTGGACAGCACAGCAGGAAGAAAAGCTGTGAAGTGTTGAGAATACTTTTTTACCTGTCGGTCTATTAATAAAAACATTCAACCTTTCACAATTTAAATGCAGCGTCCCATTAATGTTTACACTGCAAGACCTTCAGTATTTTTAGTATGTGGCTGACTAGATAAAAAGTAAATGTTAACACCCCACAGTCTACTTTCTTGCTGTGTTGTGCATACACATTATATGTATGCCTTTTCGTCTTCTGAAGAACCTGATTCCTTGCGCATGATCCTTCTTGGATATTGCAACTTTTACCGATCAGCGGTCCACATATGACGCCAGTCTACCGCCCATGTGGGGCTATCGTACAGAAGTGTATACAATAAGACAGCAAGACACACTGCTATTTTCATATTCATTCTTCGAGTGGGACTGCCACAAACGCCCCTCTGAAGTTTTCCAAGCTTGGTGCTAGCCTCTGACATTCGCGAGTTCAATTCTCTGTCGATTATTTCGTCGGTTTTTAGAGTGCTGTCGCGGCTGCAGAAATCTGGGTAACACGCCAGGTCATTACCGTGCACCTCCACTTTTGGTCAATTTTGGTGCCTTTTCTCTAGGAACAGGTTGACAGAAAAACGCATTTTAGAAACATTACAAATAAGTCGAAATGAGATGCAAGTAATGCCGTGAGACGCTGAGATTCCACTTCAGAATATGCAAATAGAGCACAGTCGTCGAAAAAAAGGCAAGCTATGGGGAACCTTGAATCTCATAGCATTCTTTTAGTTATAAAGCGTTTTGAACTGAATAGGTGGCCGTCTAGACGATAGTTACTAGCCACACAATCTTCCTAATTTCGAAAACATTCGCGCTTACTGCATCTAGGTACAAGCCCAATAACGCCATAACGTAGCCTCGTTTCAACCCCAAATAAACGCGGAAATGTGCAAAAACGATCCCACTTCCGAGAACAGTGACCTTCATCTCAGAGTGAAATGACTTGACGAGCTCAGCCAATTTGTCCAAGCAGCCCATCTTCTGAAGAACGACCTGCGGTGATTTTTCTGCCCACCCTATCAAAAGCCTTTGTGAAATCAGTGAATAAGACTTATAGCGGTTGGTTGGGTTCGCGGTATTTTTCCTGAATTTGTCTGATTGAGAAGATCAAATGAGTGATGAGCGGCCAAATCCCGAATTCACAATGTTCCTCTAAAATGACTTCGTCCAAAATGCCCGCGTTTATTCTATTCGCTAGAATGCCAGTCAGAATATTGCCAGTACTACAATTTCACAGTACTTGTCTCTCTTCTGTTTGCTTCCTTCTCCTCTGAATAAGGACAGTGTGGTGGCATCATCGTGACCTCGCGGAACAACTTCAGCTTCCAGTACTGAACAAATCGAATGGAGAGTATTATGTTATACTATGTATAGTACATATATAGTGTATATATTATATGGTATATATAGTATAACCCGTCATTTTCAGCGTCCTTCCCGTTTCGCATCTCCGAAATCGCTGCTTTTAGTTCTTCCAATGTTACTGGATCGTCAGCACGGTTTTTGTCTGTAAGTTTCAGTATTTGATCCAGTTGATTCTACTGGATTCAAACAGTGTGGAGAAGTGACTATCCCACACGACTAATATATATTTAGGTTTCGTGAAATTTTAGCCGCCCAGACATTACGTTGTGGGTCCGTAAACTTCCTTCAGTGCTCCACACAGCTGCTGCTAATGAAAACGGCGACCTTCCAACTACCGAATTTCCCCACTGCATTTCATCCGCAGTTTATTCTTCAGCCCATATAGGTATTCCGTGGGACTGCTTCTTGCGTCTCCAGATTCTTCTTGAGCGGTAGTGTTTGGCAAGTTCTCTAGTACTCTACTGAAATCTGCATTCTTCTGCCCAATAATGGGCAGGATCACGATGTCGTTTCGTCGTGTGACGTCGTTTCCTTACATTTGGTGCCGTCGCTAGGATACGGATTAAGGTCCCGCGGCCACAACCGTTTGAGGACGGGGATTTGCTGGCTTTCCTAAAGGGTTTCGAGGACGCCGAGGTAGTGGGACTGAAGACCGGCGGGGTAATTAGGCGGCACTGAAAACCCTCCTCAGGAACCGGGCGAAGGTGGCCCTGGATGCGGCCAGAAGAAGCCCTCGGAAGATGGACTGGGCCGCCGCGAAGGAAGCTCTTGCAGCGGAGTTCGACACACCGGCCGACCGCCAGGAGGCTATGAGGCGGTTTAAGGTGGCCAGGATGGAACCTGGATGCGACCCGACTGTGTTCTTCGCCAGCCTGCAGCAGTCGTTGGATCGGGCTTTGCCGGAAATGGACGGAGTTTTGCACCAGCAGTTGCTGTCCAACCAGTTCGTCGAAGGTGTGAAGCCTGCGCTTCGTGTCCAGTTGCGGTTGGCAAGAGCAACTGGCCAGCTGAGTGTGGAGCAACTGGCCAGTTGAGTGTGGAGCACCTGGTGCATCTGGCACGGAAATTGGCCGAGGCGCCGCTGGCCTCGTTGCAGTCGCAGAGCAACAGGGGTGAATCAACAGTGGAGGACCTGAAGAACAAAGTGGACCAACTCGCCGAACAGCTTACAGCCATCAAGACGGAATCGCGGAGGCACGCTCAAACGAGCCGATGCTACAAGTGTGGCATGCCTGACCATTGGAAGAATCAATGCCCTCATACCCGACCACCCGTACATAATAAACTTTGGACTACTCCTCTTTTCCCGGGTGGGTTGCGATTAGTGCGGTGACACAGGCTACCATACAGGCCGTTGTCGAGATAGACGGGAAGAAGGAGCTGTGTCTGATTGATCGTCACACTAATCCCTTCGCAACGATTTTTTCGTCAGGTGCTGCTTCATGGATGCGCGTTTTCAGTTCAGTCGTTTGTTCGTCCATTAACCTCTGTACAGTTATTTGCTACAGTCTCCTGAATAACACCCCCTAAAACGTCGTTACACCTTCCCTGTCTTGCAACTTTTGCAAAATCCAGCTCCACAAAGTGTTATTTTGTTCGACGACGGTACAGTTTTCTTAAGGTAACGAGAACCTTCGCTAATACCAAAGAAGGGTCTATACTGAATTCAGAAACGCACACTAATGTGGTAAGCAGAATGTCCTTCAAATCTCTTTTTCGGACAACGAAATAGACAATAAGATGTCCGTGTCCACTCCTCTAGTGTGTCCGTATAGCTAGTGAGGATTTTCCAGGGTCAAACTCGTGTTAGCAACGGTCAACCCCAAAATTGCACCCACAGAAAAAGACGTTGGTCATTGTCGTTCATCGATCCAAATACAAAGGGGCCCTCTTCAGATTGAAAAACTGTGGGATTATGATAGCTCTCTCTTGCTACATGAATTTGAACTGCGGTCATTCCTGGATTGATGCAATTCAACCCATAGAAGCTTACTGAAGGCAAGTTGTTTGATGCTTCAAATCCAGTGCCGTGTTCCGCCGACTGACCTTTTGAGACACCCGTTCAGACGAAGGTGTATCCGGCTCCAGTTAAAACAGTTTTTCCTGCTCTGCCAGTCTTATTTCACTCAACGCGGTGGTGTAAATGCCATCCTGCCTGAACATCTTCGCAACGAATGCTATCCGCCGCTCCGGCCTATCACTATTCTTCCTATCCAATAAGATGTTGATCTTCCAGGTTACGAGCTTATTTTGTCGAATGATGCTTCTCCCTGAACGAGATGTCTTCTTGTTTGATCGAAGTTTTGAAGATCGTGTCGTTTCCTGATGTGAATCTGGATTGGTTTCTAGCAATTCACCTCGTCGACCATCCGGACATCAATCAACATATAACAGTGCACTATAAAACCCACTGCCAACCCATCTCCAAGGCCACTGACTGACGAAGAACTTCTGCTTATGGTGAAAGGAGTTAACCTTAACTTCCAGAAAAAGCCACTGAGACCACAGGATGTTGCACCAATATTACAACTGGTTTTCGGTTAACCAACTTTCAAGGTAGCAAATGAAAACAATTTTCAGAGACAAAGACCGCCAGTTTCAGACCTGCGGTCTCGTGGAACGTCGAGCACTTACAAGCTTAAACACGGACACCTCTGTCCACATTTCCAAAGTAAACAAAGTCAATGTCACTGTGATTCTGTACAAGCGAGCCTACAAGCGCGTGGCAGTTAAACGCCAGTACGTATTACTGGTGTATTGACATCAATGAGGATAAGGATGACGAATGTGTGGACAATTCAAAGAATGCGCCGTGCCGTCGTATAGTGACAAAAGAGTCAACTTCGGTCCTCAGGAAAGCAACGGCGCAAACCAGTTCACAAATCCTAGAACCATCACAGAAAAAATATCGGCTCTGGCTGGTTTTCGCCAAGTTCCAAAACGATCTGATCATCTGAACATACCTCAAGCTGCACAGCTTGAGGTATACCCATCCAACCAAACCCTGATTACATCGGCAGTTCAGTTAATCAACTCGCGGATTTCCTGAGTCGTAGATATGGATGGAGTACGCCTATGATTGCTCTTGTCGTATATAAGACAGCTGAATAAAGTGTACCTTAATCCTAGCCCCACAGCATCTCCTGATGCAGCAACAATAAGTGTGTCGAAAAGGAAGGTTGAGTAACCCAAGAAGAAAAACTCCTAAGCTTGACATCTCCTAGAGAAATACCGTGCGCAAAATATTTGTTACCACGAACATAGGTATCCCTATTTGCACCAAATTTCGTGTCACACTGCTGCAGAACTCTTCACATTTATATGTCCAGACTTAGAAAACTACGTTACCAAACGACCTGGGGTACACGAACGTACCGGTATACACCGGTATACACCACTCACACAAACTTCACGGTGCTTTTTACGGCTAGGAGTTTATCTTTTGCTAAGGTTCACAGAAATGGGGTCTTTGATAAATATTAAATAAATCTAGTGGATCCTAGTCGTATACAGTATACAGTAGAAAATGTCTCCACACGAGTCTTATAGTGCTGTAAATTTCGATTCCGAGTCGTTGTCGTTATATCACCAAGTATGTTTTGCTTCAGGACCGTTTCAAATCTTGGACCAACCACGATAAAGTTCACCCTCACCGTTCACACATAGTGTCATTCCGGAAGTTCGGGTAAAACAAACTTTTGGGACTATTGGTATGATACATTTTATGCACCTACAGTTTACGAAAATGGACGCAACATTACTGGAAGAAGTCCGTGTGCGGCGGCATGTGACGATAAACTAAACCCTTTAGTGGTGAAGCGTACACAGTTTATTAGGTGATTGACATCCTCTGACTTTCGGAGAGAATCAGTTGTCTATGGAGGGATGTCAGTGCAGTCTAGGCCTGTGGAGTTGCACCAGAGGCCAGAAGCTGGAACAGTAGAAACCAAATTTTGTGTTACTGTTTTTGGACGGGATCGGTCTCAGATATGCCCAGTTTAACGTCTCGTCAGACTAACCAAAAACACCCATGTACAGGCAATTGCACCGGTACATAATAACCTGAAGTTTTTGCGATGTTGGGTGTGGAGGAATAATCCACTCTCTGCAGTAATTAAACTAATGGGATGTTTTGATAGCAGACCGGCCAGGAAATATCTGGAAATCGTAAGCACGTCTGCATACATGCATTCTGTTTTAATAAGCTTACCGTGAACTTCAGCTCGTTATAGAAGCCGCGCCACCCGTGTGCACTTTGATCACACCCAAGTCCAATACGCTGGCCGTGCTGTTGACTAATAAACCGACATATAATCGACCCGACAGAGGCGTCAACTTCGATAAAGACTTAGAAGAGACCACTTTCGATTGGTCTTTTGCGGTGTTCTATCTAGATAGGAGCAACAAATTATAAAGAACGCGTTCCTTAATGAGGACTACTTGAAGGATTGATAGTACATGGAGTAGGGACGTGGTGCGGCGACTAGCTGACCGATGATGAGTAAAACCTTGAAGACATACATAGCCAGTTCTAGGGTCTCAGGTATACGAAGTTAACTCCAAGTTTTCCACTCTGGTAAGTAGTATGCACGAGCGCACCTCTTCTTAGCACTTTTGAAAGCAAATCTTCTTCAAGCGTACATTCTCAGTCGAAATTCAGGTAGCTTGCTTAGTAAAGGCGATAGCTAGTTGTTAAAATTTCACATTCAAGTAAAACGTTCTGGAGATAAATTGAAAACCTCAAGTTTCTTCACTGTTTTTATATATCTTCCATGACCCGGGTATTACAGAATGCCCCGTGAGTGACAGCGCCCTCAGGTATTCATTGTTTGGTAAGCCAAGATCAAATGGTGTTCTAGATTGGGGTGAGAGTGGGTGGGTGCGCTGACTCCCACAGATTTGTACCAGTCTGGTCGGTGCTAAATGCATTCGTGATGTTTCGGCGGAAACATTCGCAGGCCGGTGAAATAGTTTTGGCAGGCTCCTAGAATGATAACTACGATATCTCCACTTGTCCCCTCTGGATTTCTTCATTTGGGGTTGTCTTTCGAGGTAAATGCGTTGGAATGAACCCAAAAATACACAGGAACTGAAACCATTTATTGTGGAAAGATGTTCCTATATTCCTCGAGAAACCCTGGTGGAAATACAGAATTCCCGTTTGGAAAGGACGCTAGGGTGCAATCCAATACTGACATTCAACGTACAAAACTTTTATTTCGTGCTTAAGACGAACAGTTCCTTTCAGTAGCCGATAAGTGAATGGCTTGAATGATAGAAAGTCAACTTGGACCGCACTTATATTACTTTATGTACCCAGTTAGTAGTAGATAGAACCCGCATTCTTAGGACCCTTGTTTGGATGATTAAAATGTAGTGAACTATGAAGGTATTTGGTGGGTATAGTGATTGACGGGTCACACGTTTAATGAGGTAGGGAAGGAGTGGACTACCAAGGGTAAAAACTTGAGCATTTATCAAGTAAAGTTTATGGGAAGCATGGAACATGGGGCATTAGGACCGTATAGGTTTGGAGAGAAAACTGAGAGAATAGCTGTTTTTGGTAACTAACTGAAGTGGCGCGTTATAATAGTAAAAAATGATAATCGTTCAGTTTGGACACCTTTTTGGTGTACAGGTGCCAAGCGACGCGAAGGAAGCTCGAAGGCTGAGATACTGCTAGGTTTCTTGAACCTGAACAGAAGCGATCAAGATACCGGGGTTGAGTTTGAGCGACGGACCTTCCGGTCAGTAATTTCGCGCCTTTAATCACTGAGATACCTCAGGCTCAGTGGCACTAATGAATTATGTCGTGGTGCAGACAATTAACGTCGTATCTATGCCTTATCTTATGTAGAACAAACGGAACTTGGCATATCCCCTGTACACTTCACTACCGAGTTTGTTTGGGAATGTGGCAGACTGACCGGAAGTAGGATGTCATTCCTACTTGCTTCAGTGGATGGAAAACTTGGGAATGTTTTCAGTTAACAATAGATGTCCTATCTGAATTTTTTTACAACTTCTACCTCCTTCCATGTTAGTAGTTACCTGAAATATTGACCTGTCTGATGCATAATTTTTCTCCTATGATGGTCTCAAGGTTCATCCCTATCAGCCCAGTAGTTTTGCTGCTTTATCAAGCCTATTTAGTTGCGGCCATGAAACTTGCAATTCCAAGAGTCGTATCTGTTTTCGCTCATACTGGAGCAGACGTGCGGTGCGACAAAACTGCCTGACTTGCCCACTGACACATTATTGCTGTGGTAGTTGATCGAGAATTACGTTCCAAACCCGACCCTCTCACTTACCCTTATGGCGACAACATGGTCAGGGACATCCTTAAAGTACGGGATTTTTTGTTTCATTCATCGCATAAAGCAGTGAACAGATGTGTGTTCGAACAACATACACTCATTGATTTGGTTTTAGCGGGTTGTTGAAAACTCTTAGGAAACCCTGGACCGGTTTTGTCCCCTTGGGGCTCATCAGGTACGAGCAATCCTCGCGGTTCCGTCAACCTTATGTTCTACTTGAAACCACATTGCACGAGATTAGCGAAATACACTCATCTGCAAACAAATTTGGTTCTTCGGGAAAATCACCTGGAACCCAGCTGAATCTCTCGTTTATGACGTTTTCTAGCAACTGAATGTGCTGCACCAGGTCGCCTCATGTTTCAGTTGGTACGATATTCGAGATATCGCGATACATGTATAGACGAAATACACTACTCTTAAGGTTGCCGAAAATTCTTCGACAGCCCACGACCGGTTTTGCCCTTCTTGGGACTCATCAGGTGGACGCAGTCCCCGAGTTTCCGTCAACATTATGTTCTACTTGAAACCATCATATTTGGAAGCATCATAAACGAGAGATTCAGCTGGGTTCCAGGTGGGTCTCTCGTAAAACCAAATTTGTTTGCAAATCAGTGTATTTCGCTAATTTCGTGCAATTTGGTTTCAAGTAGAACATAAGGTTAACGGAAACTCGGGGACTGCGCCTACCTAATGAGCCCCAAGAAGGGCGAAACCGGTCTTGGGCTGTCGAAGAACTTTCAGCAACCTTATGAGTAATGTATTACGTCTATAGGCTGATAAGTATCTTTACCTTTATACCAACTAGGTGAAGTGATCAGAAAAGTACGACTGGTTTTCGTCATTTTCTCTGTGATGTTTATGCCAGATTCCGTTAAGTTGTGGGTCTTATGTGCGTTCCACCTATTCTTATTATATTATTCGGCATTAGGACGTCGGGCTTATCGATCTGATTATGGATATTCGCTCTACTAAACGAAAGTCGCACTGAACATTGTTGAAAAGCCACCCCTCTTCTTTGCCTACCTTTTCGAGCTCTTGAAAAGCAGGAACTGTAATCGAATTCACCCACTTTTATGAGCGCTATGATTCAGAAGCGGTCTGTTCACCAAATGAATGCGAAGTCACCAGCTAGATGAGTCTGTATCTTCTGAGCGAACAGAATACTGTTCCAGTTTTAGATTTGACGCCATGACTGAAAACAGTGACCTTGATGTTTTTCATCCCTACTTTGTCAACATCGGAACCCACAATTGTTCTATTTGAGGAAGAGACAGAATATAAGAATTCTTGAACAGCTCATCCCATCCTATTGTCAGTTTGTGCCTCAAAAACCCACCAGCTTATATTTTTATGTGATTATGCTGCTCTTTTTTATATGGCTGTCAGTTTTCACCTTTTTAAGAAAGCCGTCCAGGTAAAAGTTTTTCCCTAAAAACACTGAGGCGAATACGTGTCCGCCTGACGCTTCTGCGTGGGAGCCGATCTCCACAGAAGGCACTGCAAACATGTCTATCGGGTGCAACTACGCGCCTACCATGCCGC
The DNA here is from genome assembly GCA_004794785.1 of Opisthorchis felineus. Lineage (NCBI taxonomy): Eukaryota > Metazoa > Platyhelminthes > Trematoda > Opisthorchiida > Opisthorchiidae > Opisthorchis > Opisthorchis felineus. The sequence goes on along the minus strand of SJOL01006915.1, from coordinate 189,392 downwards.
AACCTACGTGGCACGCTCAAATTACACGTAGCGTGTGGGTACGGGGCAGTTGAAGGGGGACAGCTGCCGAGCGCATGACGGTTGAAATGACGGCCAACTGAGATTGGTTTGACCGTGCGCCGAGCAAACACAAGTTTAAGAACGAAAATCATGGAATTCATCAATAATGCGTGCAATGGGCTGACTGATACTGGCGGAATCCAAATAGAGATGATGACATCACAAAAACTTCAGTGTGCACCCTGAACTGAGAAAAACATACTTGAACAGTTCAAGCAGCCTTCTTTTTGTGGCACCCGTATGTACCCAACCTAGTAAATAACTTCCTCAGGCCTGTAAAAAAGTAGGCAGCATGCATCAGTCTATGGGAGAAATTATTCCGTAGATATTGAGCACAGCAGACTCTTTGGTGTTAAACATACGATCAGCGGTAATAAATACAAACTGCTGGTGGTTTGATGATGAAATTCGCTTGGTTGCTTGTCCATTTATGTACACGACAAATCTTTTTGACAGTAGGTCAGTATAAGATAAGTGGAGTAAACTACAGAATGATACAATGGAAATTCATGAGTCACAGACCTGCACGAGTCGACAGGCTTTCGATGAAAAGCTATAGTTCCTACCGAGTGTTTGCTTGAGTTTCTCTCTATGCTTCCAATTGGTCCGAAAAGTGAGAAATTCAAACACACGGAATCTCTCTAAAGATTGCTGAAAATGACTTGAAAAGTCCAGAAACTGAGGATTAGAGGACAAATGCTGAAATAAATCGGTCATATTGCTGCGCCGTTCCGCTGAGCTTCGAGAAACAGTTAGTTTTGTGTTAATCTGAAATAACAGGGTTCGAACCAGAAAAGTGACTTTGTTGTTCTCGGTAAACCGTTCTCGTGTCCCTTAACCAAGCGTTACATTTCATCAACTTTCTTGTGTTTATAAATCAAAGACCACTATACCAGAAACTATGTGTGGTATTCAGCTAACATCGTAGTCAGCACTATCTGCTGGCAGCAAAATGTCAATTCCACTTTGCAGTACCTCAGTTCAAACCTCTTATTTCTCAATCGATCAATGAAACATACCCCTCGTTTCTGGTTTGCCTGGCAGGCTTCTTTGTCTGCGTGATAACGCAGTCTGGTTCATATCAATAACAAGTGTACTTGTGAATACAATAAGTCGCTTGTGAAAATGATGAAATGTGTAGCTCAGTTCCATTTTCTAGGTAGGGAGGGATTTCCTGGTTTCAAATAAGACTTCAGCTTGCACAAGAAGTTAGTCTGTTCTGAAAAGTCAAGAACAACCATAAAGCTGTTTTAAGTTCGTTGGGAATCATTAATGGCGGATTAGTAGTAAGGTACCTTTCCAGCTAGATTTTCCAGCGCCATGTTCTGGTGTTCTAGTCTGATAGTACTGTGATTTTGGTTTATTTCATCACCTGGCAAGGTGAAAGGTTATCTTACTAGTGTCAACTGTGAGTAGTACGTCAGTGAGTGCATCACTTTGAGTATTGTTGCTCAGCGAGCAAAACTCTTTAGACGAACCTGGTCATCGACATTGCTCATCATGTTTAATAAGGTGCCGAATCTACCTCAGTTTGAACATGAAGGACATGAACAATAGGGCTAGTATAAACCAACCAAAGTTTTGTAAAGTCCTCCATGTGTGCGTTTACAAAAAGGTGTACCGACTGCACTTACAATTCCAGTACCTTAAAGTCGGGACCTACATGTAGGGTTCCGTTGAATTCAGCGCACTTTTTGACGCACAGCTGAAGATTCCTTAGACAGGAAAATACAGAACACTTTCAGTGTACACCATTCTTTGAAGATCGTGGATTTGGAAACTAAGCTCACCTTAATTTCCATCATTGGGCAATTTGAAGGGTCTAGAATATTTTCTGTCTAATTCACACCGATAAGTGGGAAGAATGCCAAAATCTGTCAGAACGTGGTTTTAATTCAAAGTTGGTGCTACCTTGATTTGTTTAGCTAAGCATGAGATCAATCGCTGTATTCGATAAGCATGTCCTTTCGCCTTCAAGAAAGCCACGCTTTAGAGAGGGATTTCAATTAGCACCAATTGAGATAGCACCCCAAGGCTGCTTCAGCAAAACTACCATCCATTAAGGTCCAGTTCAGATCATTCTATTAAGTGTGCACGTAAATGTTGACAGTTCACTAAAAAAAAATACATTTATATACATATGTTGTCATTAAGGCATCCTACAGTGCGCCATTTATGAGTCCATTCCACGGTCTTTGAATGGTTGCTGCCTTCAGCAGTTCCACTCATTCTGACCTTCTGTTTTCACTGATTTGCGTCAAAATCACTGGCCTTCGAGAGGCAAGTACATCTGCGCAGTTTTCGTCTGTCTGATAAGAAATGGCGCAATTCATGCAGTTAAGACAACTTTCAACTTGGCTGTTTCTTAACGTACTGCACCAAATTGCTACACCTCGACTGATGAAGTGAACTGTCCAGCTCAGCAAACAAACCAACGGTGGCGACCGTCCACTTATTGGAGGAGCAGTTCCATGGGAGAAGCTGATCTCTATTGTAGTGCAGGTAAGCTTGGGACCTGGCCGTTTCGCTCTCTTATTAGAAGGGGGCTCCTTCAAGGAGCCCGATTTTTTGGCGGAGGCCAGCATTCACCATATATTCTGGTTTATAGGATAAATAATCATGCAAGTTCCATCTTTGCTCACACCATGATGACGTCCCCGTTGAGTGAGCTCACGCATTATCGCCCATTGTCTGTGAGACCCGTTCCCATGTTCTCACAAGTACATTGCATTCCCACAATCCACAGACTGATGCTGTCCGCCCCGTACACCTAATCGCATTACTGTCCGCTGACGTGATCTCTGACCTCGCGAAGTAACCTTGGCTGTCTGACGTTTCTCAGCGCTCCAGATGGTCTCTGGGTGCCTATGCATTTCTCCATAATCAGTGCGCTCGTGAACGTAATGAACGAACGTAGATTTCTTTCCGGCTTCGGCGCCTTCGGCGTTGTACAGACAGATGAACGATGGCTAGCACCAGCTAACCATAAGCCTGTGCCTGGGATGCATCTCCCGAGTGGTGCGGTGTGCGGTTCAACTGTTCAACTGTGCCCACTTGAATTGACAACTATGAGCCACCGGTTGGGAATACTGATGGCTTTAGAACTGCTCCCTCCTGTCCATGCTTGCGTCTTGTTTCCTCAGGCTTACACCGAGTACAGGGTGTTAATGTGGACGCAGTTGCGACTCAGCGCATTACTACTTGTGAGTGAATGCCCATCGGTTTCGTTCGGTGTGACAGGCCAATCCGGTAACAGATCCCAAACCACCGTTCATCCTTGTTGATATCTACCAGTTGTCCACACCAGACGGCAGTAAATGATGTTGCTTACTACGCACTATTGGTTGTCGTTTTATCTTGCTCACACAATGCACACCATGTCAGCGCTTGTCCCCTCTACTATACACATAGATTCTGTCCATGTCGATCTTGGTTCTCTCTGCCCACCTCCAATTGCTGAGAGATTGGGCATCCAGTGGCGCACCAGTCAGACACGCAGTCCGCACATCAGTAGGTACCACACTCTGCTAGCTAAATACCATGAGCAACATCGTACTGTACTGCTGTACTGTGAAAAGCATCAGTACAACCTCGAAGTAAGAAAAGCCTGGCCATGCACCATCGCAGTCATCGATAACCAAGCTCCACGTCACTCATACCTGGTAACGAACACGCGCAAATACGCAGATCTACCCCTCCATGGTTGACCATTAGACTCATATCTTAGATGCACAAAATGACATCCTGGAGGGTGTTATTGCAGGACACTTCACTCCCGATTGGTGGGTCCCATCAAGACAATGCACGCTGTAATTCGCTATTGAAGTACGTTAACTTGCTCGAGCATTACTGATGGATACACTTTCATTGGCCCTGGATTCTATCTAGGCCCTCTGCATCTTAAAAACAGCATATTTCTCACTGATAGGACCTTGACAAGCCGTATTACACCTATAACACTGATATTTTGCTTTGGTACTTGCAGCGATCGATTTTTTGGCGTACGGTCCAACTCATTTGCATAAAGAGGTGCTGCTAAGACAAGACAACAGCGCCACACCTAGGTTTCACATTAGACGTAACTAATGATATGTGATCGCCTTGTTCCCAGCCTCAAGGGTAGGCAGCCACGATAAACCTGACTGGTAATTTGGTTTCGCAGTAATACTAATTAGAATTTAGCACCTCATGTTCTCCGAAATGTCTCTACCCTTGGAAGGTTATAGCTTTGTATATGGTCTTGAAACTTACCGTTGATAAATATACGAAGTATTCTGAGTTTCGCAAATGGTTTGGCAATCAATACATCTTCGTTTACTCCTGGACCGAATGGTCCAGGGAACACATCGAAATACAAACGCTAAAACTCTGGTTCACTTGTTTGATATCGAGTTACAGGTACAATGTTGCCTATCAGGAGTGGATCTTGGAAGTTAAGGACTTCAAGAAAACAACGCCAAATCTGTGGGGTCCAGATTTTTCTGCGTCGTCGACCAATTAAACGGTCTGTCAAATGTGCTTTTGGATTAATATCTGAGTA
>SJOL01006915.1:122686-176096 GCA_004794785.1 Opisthorchis felineus | reverse complement strand
CAAAATAACGCCGAAAATTCTCGGCGGACGGTGATACCCGGCTAATACCATTTGTTAGAAATCCTCCGTGTAAATATTAGCTAAAACTGGGGATATCGAAGATCCCATTGCAAGACCTTGTTCTTGTGAGTAAACAGTTGTGTCAAAAGCAAACTGATCGAGATTCAAACACTCTTATGCCCTCAACAATTTCATCCACCGAGAGGTGCGTCCATTCCTTAAGTGTTGTGTCTGCCAGTAACAACCTCTTGGTTACCTCCACAGCATCCGCCCTAGGGATAGTTTTGTACATTGAGATTGCGTCAAAACTCACGAGGACTTCGTCCACCTCCGAAGGAAGCCCTGTGACTTTATTGGCATAATCGTATGAATTCCCAATGAAAGTGCCTGACTTCCCCGTGAGTGGTTTTATTATACCAGCTAAGAATCTGGCTAGGTCATGTGGTGGCGAGCCTATACCATCCACTTTCGGCTTTATCGGAACATCTGCCTTGTGGATTTTTTGGCAGTCTTTACAGTCATGGTTGGATCGTACTTTTTAGTGCAACCGATACCACATACCTTGCCCTAAACTGTTTATTATGGCTTTTAAATATCTACCAACTTCAACCTTACTCTTATTCATCATTGGAGTATTTGTTCTATTGATATTTTGTCGGTTTGTGGCTTTACCTTTATCGGCCTTCGTAATGACAACACTATCTACCTGTCCCAGTGTGTTCAACTCCCTCCGCTCTGATTGTACAATATTCAGAGCTCCCGGCTGTTGAGATTTTACTACCATGACCAATTGTACCCGTAGCTTCTCAGCTTCCGCTGAAGGAAGCTTTTGAAGCACTGATTCGACACTAGGGATTATTTCCTCTACTCTTATTACTTTTTTGCTCACAGCGAAGTTTAGTTCCTTTTCTCACAGAACACTCGTTCTTCCTCGTTCTTACTGACAAGTTAACTACACTACAGTAATAGGAGGGTGGCTTCATTTGTTCTGTGACCCTGCTACAGCACCGTGTCATGGATAGCAGTTGCTCGAGCTCACATATCTGTCTATCCTTGCATTGTCGGTCCTGCGCAAGTTTCGTCTCTGTGGCCTTGATTTCGACATCTGGAAGTTGGCGGGTGGCCAAGCTGAACTGTGAAAACCTGTGATGTGCAAAGCCTTCGGTGTTTTAAGACCAACACAATTTTCTTTCCACTTCAGCTTTCGTTCCTTACTCATCTTCGTGTCTAGCTCAGCACAACCACTGCGAAAATCTCTTATAAATTACCTGTCAATCATCCAGAAGGTACTCAACGACTCAGTTCCCTCGGGCAAACTCAGTTCTCTTCGATCAATTAGTTGTTCGACAAACATTGTAGCACAGAATACAACCATACATACAGCACCCAGACGCATGCTGAAGCGAAAAACAACATGAAAGTTATCCAACTGGTTCAAACTGTAGAATATATCAACGATGTTACGAAATATGAGTCGCTAGTTTGTTTGCAAATTGCCAAGCTCGGTGAAAAAAATAACAGCCAAGTGGATAGACGCTCAGAAATGATTCTCATTTGGAAAGAACCTTTTTTAAAGACGTCCTGGCAGGGAAGATGATCTTCTTCGGTCCTCATTTTTACCCCCTCTATACAGAACATTGGAAAAAAAGTAGCGTGAATATGAACCGTTTTGGTCACCCGGGTTGTCCAGACGTCTGGATAGGCCATAACAAACCTTTTGTTTAACTGACCAGACAGCTTTGACAGCGACTTCACCTCCGACGTGTTCCATTTGGAAAAGGAGATTGAATGAAATTGATACCCGTGCTTGACGTAACTCTTGGGGATGGCGCAAACCCAGTACCGACCCAGAAAGCATTTTCATCCAGATATGAGCTACCCTGCTGATGACAAAGGTATATACACCTCTCTTTAAAAACGCGGCAGAATAGTAATAAACTTCGATTTCATGTCATTCGAATGTCAGTATCGTGTGAAAAACTGCAACTTCAGACTTGTGCCGTTTTGATGAACTCCTTCCAATCACACAACCATGTTGAACGAATGGCCGTTACACAGCACTAACCAACGTACAAAAGTTAAAATATTGAAATAGGTATCCTTTTGGTGTCATGCGTGCAACGTAGTGATGACAACAACCTGGGACACATAAATTGTTCTTCCATGTAGGTTGGTACAAATCCACCAGGTTCGTTCGTATATGAGAAATGCGGTTCCGACGTAATCTGTAGTGAGCAAAGAGTGAATCGAACCGACATGAACATTTTCACTGCGACCCCACTCATCGTCACTCAGCAGTCACAAGTGCTTACATCCATTTCGCTTCGATAACTCATTTCGGTGTATAAAACTTGAAATAAAGCTGATAAGTTTCGCAAACTGCGTCAAATTTGGGTTCAAGCAGAACATAAGGTTGACGGAAACTCGGAGACTTCGCTATCTAATGAGCCCCAAGAAGGATGAAACCGATAGTGGGCCTCCGAAAAGTTTTCAGCAGACGTTCGAGTAGTGTGTTTCGACTAGTCAAAGCTGATAAGTTCAGAAGCAACCAAATAGTGAAGTGAACCACAAAGGATACACTGTCCGGGATTAGTGGCTATTAATGGCCAATTAAACGGAGTCCCGACGCAATGCGCTACTCATGGTTTTGCTGAAAACTGTTTGACATTCCACGACCGGTTTCGTCCTTCTTGGAGCTCGTCAGCTAGGCACAGCCTCAGAGCTTCCGTCAACCTTATGTCATACTTGAGGATCAAATTGTAACAGTCTGTCCCACCAATGCCTGTTTACGACTTCATCCAACTAAATTGTTCATACGTTTTGACTTTGATAAGTTGAATAAGACTTAGTGCGCGGCAAACCAAAGGAAGCAAACAGTCTGTCAAAAAAACACGTCGGCAATCAACTACTGCTTTTTACTTGTTGTGATGATGTGTTGTTGAAGTGATCTCAAGGCGCAGTCTAGCTGGATACGTCACCGAGCTACTTCACCCAAGTCCTGCTGCTCTGTTTTGATGAAATACAGTGTATTAATAAAACTACGCCACATCCTCGTTATAGCGAAACTATCGCTCTGAGAAAAAGTACCGGTAATCGAAGTTACCGGTATAATAATCTCGACCTATTAGCAAGTCCGTCTTGCGATTCATGGGAAACGTCCACTATACAAAACAAGAGATGCACATATCACAAACAAATACACAAAAAAGAAGACCGTTTCTCATAAACGAAGGTCAGTTAAGTTACCAAGTTATTTTTACAGGCATAGCTAAAATAGATTGACTCTGCTTAGCTCGAAAATCCGAAATAACTCTTTCCAGTAGCTTAGTAACGAGATTTATATCTTCTATTTCCTGTCAGCGTAACCTTCAAAGTGGTATGTCAATCAGTGTGGCTGCTAATTGCACTTGGTTTGCCTTGAACTGTTCTCAGCGGAACCAACGATTGACCGCGCGATCCTGAAATGTTTGGTGACATCCACTTTCTTCAGCGTAGGATGTTTTCCCCTCATACAGGTGGATTTCTCGCATTTGCCTGTCTAGTAAAGAATCACGCAGATGTTTTCGGCTTTGAAGGCGTGATAATCACATGAGAGCGGGCCAACTGAAGATAGGGCTCAGTTGTGCTCAACTCTTTAGGCTGCTCGTCGCACGTACGCCCACGTCCATCTCCACTGCTGCTCTCTCCTCTCTTCGGCTGACTTCGGTAAGCCGACCTTCAGTGAGTTCGGTAAGTCTACACTTGTGCCGGTTACGTATGCTTAGTGGGTCAAAACACTATCGATAGCGCAGCTTCACTATAGTCTACCCTCAGCCACTGATACAAATTTCTCGAGGTATTGCTCCTGTTAATCACTTTCTGCATGTTTGTGCACTGCTACGATAATCACGTGCTTTCTTCTGTGACCGTTTTGACACCACTACTGAATTCTCCATTAGCTGAGATCGGTCGCACGTGAACACTACAGCATTATAAAGCCCACGGTTCGAAAACCAAGTATATATGCATGACGGAGAGCTTCTAGCCTGACTGACAACTCTGAAAGTAGTTGGAAGAGTTCGGTTACAACAACGACAACTACTACTAAGCCTAACTTCCGTAACTGGTACTTCCTGTCCAAGCAGAACAGTACAGCTGGTGCTGTTCATGTCAGACTAACCTTTGTGTAATGACGTATCTAAGCAAAACATTGTGCATCTTCAACTAAACCACAATTGGTCCAAAATGAGATACAGTTTCTGTCAAGGGTGTGGGTAGTCCACTCTGTGGAATGTTTCAAACCCAAATTAGTCTAGGAAAGCCAATGAAGCAAGTGGAGTGGGTAGCTCAGGGCCGGTCAGAAGTCCGGTTGAATGACAGTTTGGACTAGATGCGGAGGAATAAAATTATATATCACTTTTTACAATCTTCAATGTTTTGATTTCCTCACGGAAAGATTGAGTGACCCTGGATTTTCTATTTTCGCTGGTGGTGTGGAAGAGGATTGGCCAAACGAGGGTATGACCAGCATGTGCGTTCACGGAGTCCCCGTCTGAAAGTGGAAAAATTATGGACCGTCTGAATTATTAGAAAACTTAACGTCTGTCATGCACCACCCTGTGTATAGTCTGTCAGAAACACGACGGTGCTCAGACACAACAAGTCGGCCAGGTTGCGCAACTAGATATGTGTTATACTCGGCTCAACGAGAAAACCTACAGCAGACCGTTGGTCAAGTTTTGTTGCGTGCACATTTCTTAGGTCTTGTTATCACGACTGACTACAACTAAGGCGTGCCCTAGCCTGAAAGTCCGATCCAACGTGACTCTTGTTTAGTTTATACGCCCGTCAATCTAAAGTTCGACTAACCTTCACGTTTGAGAACAAGTATAGTGACTGATTCCAGTCAAACGCCCTCCTCAATTAGTGTCAGCTGCTACCCCGAAGTCAAGTGAAGGCTCGTTCGCCCAGCCAGTGGCCCCACCCAGTGGCCCCACCCAGTGACATGGCCAGTAGTCACATGATACTGAATTGGATACAGGTTAAATGAGAAAACTCACCAAATGAATAGTGTACTTATTTCACTGTTCTTGTTACGTTATAGGTGTTTTGTAATGATCAAGCTGAAGGATATGCTGTTTGACTAAAATATTCTGAACAATGACCAGTTTACTCCTGGTAAGTAAGTCTGCTCAAATCATTAAAATTTCAGTCCATTTTTGTTGCGTACCCCGCCCCCTTAGGTAGCGATTAGCCTGCTTCTGTGATATAATGTGGTCACCGAACCAGGGTTCGTCCGCAATCGGTGGGTGAAGACAATAACCGATGTTAATGTGTCCGATTCATCCGCAAACAACAACAAGCAACATCATTTGGGGAACCAGACCATAGAAGTTCAATTTTTTCTTAAATTGCTCATGATACAGAACATATTTTTCGAGTCCTTGAAGCCAAATAACAGGCGAAGCTTCTTTCACGTTGTAAAGGGACAAAACTGTGAAAGTTCATATACGTTCCACTCCATGTTGCCTTGGGGTACACGTTTCTTTGAATACAACCACTGGTTCTTCTGGTCAGCAGTACGTTCAGAAATGGGATCTGATTGTTCACTTCTCTTTTCATAATAAAATCGATAGTTACACTATAGTTACTGAACTGTTTTACGACCTTATCCAACTCGCGGTCTTCGTCCACGGCACAAATATATCACCAATATGTCTGTTTTTGCCGGACGAATTTCGATATATTATCCATCAGCTCCTCGTTCGCAAGTTTAGCCTAGTAGATATCAGATTTGTGGATACGTAGATATGTAGATATGCTTAGATGACACGCTGGAAAGCGAACTGGATGCTACTGAAAACACTCTAAAGGAAAAAGGTTACCCCGATCGATTTGTCTCACGCAACATACAGAACAGAGTCGAAACAGTCGAGACCAAATGTCTTTTCTAATGCTCCCTTTCAAGGGTGACTCAGGACCCGAGATATGAACCAGAACTCTGTCTGCAGGAGTAAGGTCCACATTCGACGCGGCTAAGAGTCGGTGCTTCTTCGCAACTTCACCTAATCTACGACCGTAAAATAAAAACAAACTGTTAGCGCTGGCCATATCGATGTTTGTTTATCAATTGAAGTGTGCGTGTGGTGCGTGTGGGTCATACGATGCGGTGCTTGTCTAAGCAGACTAGAGAACCTTATCCAAAATGGCCTGCCATGGAAGGTACAGTCCAGGTACAATCCAGGGTTCAGTCCTATCCCACCTGTTCGATACAGGGTACTTCGTTGATCGGGTCATTACATTTCGGGTCGCATACCAGGTGCCACAAAACCAGGCCAAAGCCATCAGATTACGTAATCTCGCTGACAGCGGAGCCATTGTCATCCGACACCTTACCTCCGAACTTTCTACAAAGAAGTGACCTGTCCAATCCCTCCAGCTGAACTAACCCACTGTTCATCTCTCGTCTGCAGATAGCACACACCAGTTCATAACTCCCACACACTCCGGACAACTGGCTGTGTTAGATGACCTTTGCTCCTGACTAACACGCACACGACCTCCACGTCAGCCTTATCATACTTGGTTCACTTTTATTACTTTTCATCTTATGTATGATTTGTACCGGGCAGAAGAGCAATCACTGAAGACAGAAAGTAACCTTTGCAGCTCAGATAATACAGTTTATGATTAAGCTGTTCTGTGTCTGGCCATTTTTGAAAACGCCGGATCACAACTCCTTGCTACATCGCTATCAGATATTCTTTCAGGACCTACATGTGCTAAGGCTTTTGATTGCTCGCGTTCCAAGTCTACATGATACTCGCGGTTAAAACGGCATACTCATTATCACCTGGAATTTGGCTTTTGTTACGCTCTTAGTACAAATTCTGGGTGCGATGATAATGCACTGAGAGCTCCGTCAAGAAGGAAAGCACAATATGCGACATGACACATACGAGCCCGTGTCAACCCGAATCCTTAGAAGTTACCTGGCTCAAGATTCTACCTATGACTCCTCTTCCGATGCCTTTCCTGTACGCAGTACACCTACGTTAGGTCTGAATAGGCACCATAAACTTTTGAAAGAGACTAAGAGACCCATAATACCGATCAGGGTTGACAAACATTTGGCATATTTCACAAAGCTGTTCCGAATGTGTTAATTTTACTTGTCAATGGTCTTCGCGCAAATCCCGCGACACAAAGGGGTTCCAAACTCTGACATACTATGCTGATGTCCGTTAAGGTAAAAGCCTTCGTAATTCCACATGCGATAGCCTTGTATTGGCTAATTTGTCCCCTGATGTCCCCCCACTTTCCTGGTGTTTCAGTTGCCGCAGCCACTGTCGTTTTTTTTGCCATCGCTGCTGTGGTTACTAGCATACGCTCGATCAGACGCCAACTATAGAATGCATTTGCAACCGTCGGTTCACCATAAAAACCAGGAATACGATTCTGTGTTGGAATATACCTCTCAACTTGTTTGATGTTTATCTATAACTTTCGTCGTGTCACCCATTTCATTCGAGAAGTTTGCATCTGCATGACAAGCCTGAGTTTTTTTCTGATTACATCACCAGTAAATAAAGACATTTCTCAGTTGGGCTGATGGTGGTACACACTTTTGAATGGGTTCAGAATAGTCTGACGTAAGAGAAACAGAAACAACAGATTGACAGTGGAGCGTGCTTCAAAGCAGTTCTGACGACTGATGAATCAGTGGCTTTATTACATGGAGGGCGAAATGCTCATATGTGCGATTCAGTTAAATATGTAAGTCCAGAATCTGATTCAGGTGTATTCACGTTCTGTCAATGAAACATGAAGCCTGGTAGCGAATCCTATGGTGAATTAGCAGAAGTGAAAATCTGTCAGTCCTAAAGAGTTACAGTATTGTGGGGATTCAAAGATGTGGAAGAAGTAACAGGTGTGGTGACGGCATCTGAGCTTGAAAAGTATGAGATTCAATCAATATTAAAAACACACATCACGTTCACTGGAAGATAGCGTACGGCGACAGCAAATAGGCGAAGATACCTCTTCATCTCTCTGAAGTATCACTTTCGGGAGTTATCTTATTTCTTGGAACATGAAACTTCAGGAAATGCTGTATTCCCCTAAAAATTTCATTTGATATAAAAGCCACTCGATCTTAATCACCGATTTTCAATTGTTCAGAGTTTTTCCTTTTTAATTAACTGAGTGACCTTCACAGAGAAGCCACCTCCAGACAGAGACCCCCTTCCTGATCGTAAATTAGGCGTCTTTCTTCTAGAAGATAAGTGCCCGTAAATAATCGATAAAACATATCAGTTATCTTAGTTCATTCCTTCAATAGCTTTTCACGCACATTAGCCATTTTCTTCTTTCCTTAAGTTCAAAACACGCGGCACATAAAAGTGGTATGGATGACTTGCGCCATTACGCTGAAAATCACGAAGATGGACGGGTGCCTTAATGATAAACGAATATCCAGTGCCAGTGCCCATTGTCATATCATCGTATTCAGGCCGGACGAAGGCTTGCAATAGACCTCTGCATCTGCTATGCTGTGTGGGCTCTACGTGGCGCATACATGGGAATCGGATAATGCTCCGTTACGACAGAAATTGGTCCCAGAGCATTGGATATAATTTGTGCTGTATTTACACTATGCACTATGTTTGTGCATTCTACACTGTTTACTATTTATCTATTTCTTTACACCATTTCTTTACACTATTTATTCAAACTATCTAGTAAACTGCATATGCAGTCTACTACTGTTTTGCTCTCTGAACAGCCAAGCATTTTGTTTTGCGGGAAAGCAAAACTTTACATAGTTCATAGGATTTAAAGGTTTTGGGCAGGATATCAGGTAGTGGTTAAGCGACCTCACAGCTGACCCGACTCGCATAAAAATCATCACGTCATTGAGCTCTGCTAACAGGCTTTCCGGCTACATACCAGTCGTAAGTAGGATACCCCATACAAAGCCCTTATATATACTCGTCTGCATACTAATTTGGTTTTGACGGGAGACTCACCTGGAACCCAGCTGAATCCCTAGTTTATGATGCACTTCTTCAGCTGAATGTGCTACACCAGGCCGCCTCGTCTTTCACTTGGTATGATATTCGAGACATCGCAGTACACTGTATAAACGTAATACACTGCTCAAAAGGGTGAAGCCGGTCGTGGACTGTTGAAGAGTTTTCGGTAACCTTATGAGTAGTGTATTACGTCTCTTCGTATATTTTGAGAAGAATTAAATATGGCATTGTGTAATCAAATGACTGGAAATAAAGAGGACAGTTGTCATACTAGTATGTGATGGGGGTCAATTAGGTGCTCATTTAAACGATGTTTTAAAGATCTTACCGGAACACTGAAGAACACTTCTTTAGGCAATGAGATCTGGTGGTGACTAGCCCGAACAGCAAATCGGTGTTTCTGGTTACTCAAGCTGGACTTTTGGTAAAATGGTTTCAACCGGTGACGCCGGAGAGCTGTTATAGAGAAAGGTAATAGTGTGGGTGTGGTGCCTCTCGAAGAATGCTGTAGGCAGTTCTACATCATCCTTCATGAAGACGAGCTGGGTGCTTGTGCCGCATTTTTAAATGGAATGCTCATCTTGTGAGTTGTGTACTTCAATGTTAAGTTGGCTTAAACATTGAAATCGGGGGAACACGACATAGCAACATACATTTGTCTCATGCCTCCATCGAATCCAGTCGTCTCACGCTAGCATACTGGACAAATTAACTTACAACTGGACCGTTCGTTACAAAGAACTTAAATTGACGACAGAAAACTGATATGACGGTTTATTGGCTTATCTTAAACAGCTACACCGTACGCTTGAGTTCAGCATATTGGAAAACACCAAGAAAGCTAGTAACTCGAAGACTGTACAGGTTTTATTAAGCGGATGCATGTGGAGGCCAACCTGGGGCCCGAAGATTTAGGAGCAATAAGTTGGGGATGAAAGTCATTTCACTAACGCTGAAAGCTCGTTGGCTAACTTTAACAGCACAGCTAGCTAGAGTTTGTGCATATCTAGACTCTTTCCGTACCGTCGATGACAATATTGACGAACACAGTAGTGCAGGTTGTCGTGTTCCGCCGTGCACCATACTGGTTTGGTATCTTGTTACCATATGACCTGAAATAACAAAACACCACCAGAAAACTCGTAGCAACATGGAATAGAAAGATTGATTGGTGCATACATCAGACCTACATCGATGTGTCTCAATAGTCGTAGTTCGAGAACGTACTTTACCTGGTATCACAAGGTCTTCAGTGGTGAGATCAAGTAAACTGCGTGACCATGTATCGGTTCAAAGATCCGCAATTCATTTCAGTGTGCGCACCAGTGGTTACCGGTCTATGACTTTTTTTCAAAATACTCTAGGTCATGTAAAAACACATTCGCGGTATTTAGACCGGCAGTATGAATCAGTTTTAATGGATGTTGCTGAGGGATGCATGTGGCATCAAAATTCTGGCGTTACCGTCTGGTGTTTCCTGCATGTTGTCTGTATAGTTGAGTTAGATGACCCCCCATCTCAAACCACAAACGTTCGATGTATGGACTGCTGTCGTCGCACAAGGGCAAACTTGCTGTTATACCTGGATAGGGCTAGATGAGGCGCATCGGTGAAGGTTAAGTCGCGGGCACACCAGGCATTTCCGTTAGGAACATACCTGAACTGAACCTCAGTCACCGGCTCCCAGTAGACTGACAACTCCGTGCGCTAATCCCCTGCCATGCAGGTCAGGTGTTCAACCAAAGGCTCCACGTGGGGTGGTGGAAAGTTTCAAGCCACCTCACAAATACAACGGAAATCAAACGGAAATAGGGTTCATTCGGAACTCTGAACAAATTAACAATACCTATCAGGCCACATTGTACTTCTATCGAAACCGAGCACTGTTGGTACACACTACCAGCAATCCTCAAACCAAGTGACCTTCCTCTACTTTTCTGCGGCTGCTTTACGCTAGCTTATTACAGTATTCAGACACCCAGACAACAACTTTGGTGAAGTATTTGGAAGGTCTTTGGGTCTTTTCTTATCTTAGAAACCCATGTGTACTGTTCTTGAATATTTCAATATATATTTCAACATAAATTTCACTTACGTAGTTCTCGCGTCTTACGTGTGTGTGTTACGTTTAGACAGTCTTATAAATTGTATGCTCAAATTCACAGCCTCCTTCGGCAAGCGCCAGGAACCAACCCCATATTTTTGATCCGGGATCTGAACGCACGAGGCTGACGCACGAGCTCAGAAGAATGCCACCATGGTGGTTTAAATGATCTACCAAGGACCAGAAGCGAGAGTGGCGGTTGGCTCTTAATTATGCAGTCGGATAAGAAACTGTGCTTCAGACATCGTAGACGTCACCACGCTACTTGCTGTCCATCAACAGCTACTCAGAAGTGGGCTAAAACTATCATTTTATTCCATCAGTTATCAATGAAGAAGCTGCATTCAAAGCTACCGTTCCAACTGGAACACCTGCTTGGAAAGGAATGGTGCCATGGGCGCGAAGCCGACAATGAGCTTCTGTGGAAAGCGATTTAGCCGGCCGAAAAACTTTGGCATGACAAGCTGAGAGAACCACACAAACGACACACAAAGCGTAGGACAAACTAGCCTAAGTTGCTGTTCACAGGACATTATCCGTGTCTGATGGCACCAGTGCATAATCAATACAGGATTGCAGCGTCTTCCCTTACGCTACTACAAAGCCTCAAATTTATACTGTGATATTCCCCTAAATCGCAAGTCCTCCGAGTCAGCAAACCTCAGGAATGTGACCACAGTGACTACCTAGACGTACCGTTTTGGCTTAGTCCGTCTGAACTAGAGGAAGCGTCTTGAAAGCCGCCAAACAGAATGGAGGAATATTCCGAAATGAGGGAATTTAATGCATTTCCAGGTAGACTGACTCGACTCCGTGGCTGAGGTTCAAAAGTTAGTGAAGGCCTGCGGTTAAATACACTGGCCGATCTGCTACATAACAAGGCTGCAAGGCGCATTCGTCGTTCCTTTCGTCTATCGTAGCGGTCTACTCGTTCGAAATTCGCTACCAAATTATCTCGCTATTTTTTACTTGTCGTTATACTTGCCGGCATAACAACCTTTCCGGACTCCCATGGCAAAGTTTTATTCATCTGATAAACATTGTCTCTTTGACGTCACCTAACCGTCTATCGTTTTCGGTCAGTAAAACGGAATAGGTATGGTGGTCGAACAAGCTGACGTTCGGCCCCATGTTTACTGGGTACAGGTAAACAGTGAAAGTTTCCTGTCAAAATATAAATAGGTGGAACCACAAGGAATAAATAATTTCAGCCAAGACAATCACTGTCGTCTGTGAGAGGATGCATCACGTGGCTGTCCTTGAAGAAATTCGTGGGCGCTGTCATTACTATTGAGTCAGAACAGATGTTGTAACAGTTGTCGTACCCAGTTGGGTTAAAATCACTTCGCTGACCCTTTTTACCCATTCTGTGTCAGTCTGTTTCACTGCACAAAAGCGGCCTCATGTTTCAGTTGGAACGATATTCGGGATATCGCAGCATAGTTTCTTGAAGGAAACTACTCGTTAGGTTGGGTCTCTCGTCAAAACTAAACTCCTGTGCGAATGAATGAAATTCGTGAAATCCGTTCAGTTTGGGATCATGTTGTCGGAAACACGGGGACTACACCAACCTGATGACCCCCAAGCAGGGTGAGGCCGGTCATGGGTTGTCGAAGAGATTCCACCAACCTTACGAGTAGTGTTCCGTCAAGAAAACAATTCGGTATCTTGAATATCACACTAACTGAAACATGAGGTGGCCTTTGTGCAGCACAATTTGTTGAAGAATATCATAAACCAGAGATCCGGTTGCGATTTCTTTAAGTCTGCCGTTAAAATCAAATTCGCGAATTGCGTACAAGATGGGCTCAGACAGAGCATACGTTTGACGGAAACTCGGAAATTACACCTACCTAGAGCGGCCGAAGAAGGACGAAGGGGTGCTGAAGGGTTTTCAGTGACTATATGGGTAGTTTTATTCACGTCGACTTATTCAGCCAATCGTCTGACTAGTGGTTAATAGCCGAAATAGTTTGTCTAAATAGCTGGTGGTCCCCGCGAAGGGCATGACAGTTAACGAGGCATGCTCCTGAGCCGTACCGTATGTCTAAGGTAAGTTGTGGTCGGATCCGAAAAAGCTCACTTACGCGGGCAAGTTCGTGCTTGTTATAATTTATCAGATGGGGTTGGAGATGAGCGTCACGTGTATGTTTGCTCAACAATTTCCAATCATTAACCATTGGGCCAATCACTTAAGTTGTGATCGCAGGGAGAATAGGTAGCAGGCATCCGCTCGCTTATAGTATAATCAACGACACTGCCTGGATTCTGTGGGCATCTACTGTCTAAAAGATCAGGTTCGTTCACACTCAATTCACTCTTTCTGTATAATGTCAGAATATGATGACAAGCCGAAGAATCATGATATCAATGGGGCAAGGTGTTGTTTACCATCGTAAGAGTGCAGCAGTTGCCAACGTCACTGGCAACATATAACAGCCCAGAAAGTTTGGCTACTGCGAGTTGAAGATTACTTCTCTTGTCCCCTGCGGTAACGAGGAACCGAGCACTAATATGCGATGTTTTCTACTGCCAGCGCATTCTTCATTGACCACCAATAGGGCGATTAGCACGCATCATAATAATGCCCTTTTTGCAAAGGCCATGTTATCCCAGATCCCTGTCATACCGAACAAATGAGTACACGCTTGTACCAAGTACTTCTTGATCCAAAGGTATTAAAATCCTCTTCCTAAATGTGGTGTAGCTTTCCCGCTGTCATTCAAAACGTAGAAAGTTTCCTTATTCTTGAAATCTCACCCCTGATTTTACCAGTAAGAACATTTTCCCGAACCAATATGAAAAGACCGTTTTATTTGCCAACCCTCCGGAATTGTTTTCCACTACCGATATTTAGCTAGGTTACCTTTAAGTGCTTCTTTTACAAAAAGAACTTTGTTAGATGCCAATCATTCTTTGCTTGTTGTACATACTGACTGCAGTTAGATAGTACCCTCTTTTTGGGCTTCCACTTTGCATGTATCGTAGAGGGCTTTGTCAATGAGACTGAAGGGTCTCTAGAACAACATTTTGGTAAGTTGCTTTTTTCGGCCTATATACAAAATTGTAGAGAGGTATAGCTGAATGATAGTGGCAACGCACGACCTATATAGTAACGCAAATCTAACCGGAGGAAATTGCGTCTTCACCTGAACTGAAGAGCTTGGGTATAGTTGTGCTGTTCCGAATGAATCGTCACCCATAACTTTTCCCACATCCCCTCTAGTACGAATTTTATACCTCCGGTTGTTTACGATGTTTCCATTGTAGTTTCAATATACTGTGACCTAATTTATTTCGTCCTCTGGAGTTTAGGCAACGGCTTCCCATCCGAAGAGACTATGGCTATCAGTGAAACTGAGTCTAGTGACTAACTCGATTGTTCATTGTAAAAAAATATTCGATTTATTTTAATTTGACTGCGTAGTGTATGAGTCCTGAGAAGATGGCGCTTCTGAGCTAGCTGACCCCCTGATATAGGAAGTAAGCAACTTGGCCAGTGTAGACCCATGAAGTCGGACAAACACATCTAACGTGTACAGAATATTGTTTTTAAGTGCCATCTGGGGCATATTACCACCACTGGTGTGAGGTTCTTACCCGATTCGTACAAGCCCCCGGAGGCGTGTTCTAACACTGAAGACCCCAGAGTCTTCCACACGAAGTGGTGTCGTTTCCAACCTAGGAAGCTAGGCGGAACCTGCTGTGGTTGTATATCCTATTCTTCACAGAAATCCTGAATTCACGCAGGCGCCATTAGGTCCCAAAGATGTAAAATTTATTACGAATCTAAACGTGGATTGTTACTGAGGTGTATGCACACAGTGCATGCCTAATCGTTGCTTCGCACCAGTATGTATGTCAGACATATCTAAATACCGCCGGAGATTTGCTTGAAGTGTCACCAAAATACCTGTCTCTACAAATCAAGTGGCATTAACAGAGAAGGAATCGACCGTATATTCGATCATGTCTTGGGTTGTTTTGTGGTGATATATTTGGCAGCAACGGGAATGACCACACCAGTCGTAACGGAAAGGTGATTGTTACTTAGATGATCGTTACATAGGGGGAGGGCTACTTGTGGGGTTTAGGTTGTGGCATGCACAACTGGTTTTCTTTACAGTTGTAATTTGTCAAGTCACGATGAAGCTACTTACCGCATTCTTAAACATAAACACCGTATACGTGTGCCACATCCGCTGCAACTGAGACTACCACACCCAACTGATGTTTTAGGAAACGGCTCATGATTTGTTGTAAGATCCACCACCTCAAATGCTCGACTCTTGTTTTCGTCACCCTTCGTGGCTTAAAACAAAACTTGTCTCTCGTTGCTCTCTGAGGTTCATTCGAATTCGTTTCTCGATCCAGTACGCAAAATAGTGGTCGGGTTTTGTGAAAAGAGACGCTACATAGCATTCGGAATTATTTTTGTGTATTCTGTTTCCACTGTATCTGCTTGTCAAGAGGAAACAAAGAACTGTGGGCGTCCCTGTGCTCGACAGACAGCAGGAAAACAAAGGTGCTCAGCTTATTACAAAAAAAACTGTCTAGAGGGCTTATGGCATTCAGCTGACCCTTGGCCGATGATACGTCCATCGTTGATCGCAGTCGAAATGCTACTTAGCTTCTCTCTATCTGGATAACAATTATAGGCATTCTCAAAACGAAAATCAAGTACTCTGGAAAATCATGTCTCTAAAAAATACTGGTAACCTTCGTGACTTTTCGGGCGTATTTTGACCCCACTGGAGAGGTAGCTATATGACCTCCTCAGTTCATGGCATGGTTTTAGGCTCATGTAATTCTTGTCTACAGAATTTTGAGCTCTCTCAGATGGCACATTTAGAAATCACAGTTCACCGTCAGTCAGGTTCGAAAGATAGTCCTAAATGAACCCATTTGTGGAAGGAGTAAATAACGTGTTTTGTTTTTCCCACAAGTAAATATTGACACAGCACCTAAAAAACAAGCATATTGTTTATTATAACTTCTATTTGACTTCAAGGGTTCAAAATGTAGGTTTTTTGCATTGGGAAGCAAGTGAAAAATAACCAAGACAATCACCTTGACTACTACGAAGCGTCCACGATCATATCAAGTTGATTGGTACTACAAGCCCATAAGTTTGCGTTAGGCGGAACAAAGTTCAGCACAGTACACAGCAAACCAGGAGCATGAATTCCGTGAGACAACTTACATAAGTAATCCCCCCAACTCGAATTCCAACGGCGGTGGTGTGTAAACGCATACATAAAAATATTCACCTAGTTTATACGTAATGCACTACTCGTAAGGTTGCTGAAAATTCTTCGACAGCCGACGACCGGTTTCGCCCTTCTTGGGGCTCATCACAAACGAGGGATTCAGCTGGCTTCCAGGTGAGTCTCTCGCAAAATCAAATTTGTTTGCAAATGAGTGTATTTCGCTAATTTCGTGCAATTTGGTTTCATGTAGAACATAAGGTTGACGGAAACTCGGGGACTGCGCCTACCTGACGATCCCCACGAAGGGCGAAACCGGTCGTGGGCTGTCGAATACGTTCCAGTAACCTTATGAGTAGTGCATTACATATATACGTGTATCGCGATATCTCGAATATCGTACCAACTGAAACATGAGGCGGCCTGGTGCAGCACATTCAGTTGCCTGGAAACATCACATACGAGAGATTCGGCTGGGTTCCAGGTGAGTCTCTCGCAAAACCAAATTTGTTTGCAAATGAGTGTATTTCGCCATTCACCTAGTTGTTTTCTATAGAGACACCCCTTCCTTCTCCGTAGCCTGTCTAATTGTTTTGCTGATTAGAGGACTTTTACACTTAAACATTACAGCTAACGCAGCATGAAATCGGAAGGTGCGGATCGGAACTGTATACCTTCAGTGTTGTAGAGTTCAGATAGTCCTGAGTGCACGATCGGTAACAACCTTACCACGGGCGGTATCGCACTGCAATGACTCCCACACACACTGACACATCTCTTCATTGCTGTTCCACCGAACGGTATGGTCAGTGGACCACTTAAAGAAAGGTTGGTGATAGTCTGGCTGCCAACCCTTGTCCAGCATTCAGTAAACGTGGGTGTGCTGTTTGTGATCGGCCTTCGACAGCGACAGTGCAACAGGTTACATCGACTCGCTTTCGAGTCAAGAGAGAGGAAGTCAGACTCGGTGGAGAGTAGCAAACGAAGAACACAATGACTTGTAAGTCTCTACTGATATCAAATCAGCCCGATAATTTCATCGATGATAATCTACTAACGAATGATTTTGAGAATGAACACCCCGGAGGAACAGAACAACGAAGAGTCCAACACATCGGTCTGAATCTTCGAGCTCGACTTTGTTGCCATTGCAGCCTCAGTTGACTCTAATCAGACTAAGTTCAGTCTAATAAGACTGAGTGAGAAATACCGTTTCGACCGGCGCTCTTCGATGGTTGACACTCAATTCTCGGACACGCCTTCCGTAACGTGAGCCATATAGGTGCGCTTTGATGAACCGTCCACAACAGTGCAGATTGTTGATATGTGTATAGATTGTGCTACAGGGTCAAATCACGTGTTACCGTAGCTTGCGAGCGTAATCACATCGAAACGTGCCGGCTCGTTGTGGATCATTCGCCGTCACGGCAGCAAAATGGTTCACGGAAAGCAGTCATTTTGATCGTCTAGGTGGGATGTAGAGGAGTCAGTGTCCGACAAGTGTGCTAATCTTTTGGCCGATCTGAACGAAAGCTGAAAACAAGGTTGGTGCCATCTGACCATGAGTAATAACAAAGTTGCATCCATAATAATACACCGGAAAGATGTTGTGTGGGGGAAAAATCGAAAATATTCAAACTGATTGACCGTTCCAGATAAACGGAATAGTTGAGGTGAAGGTCAGGAGAGCATTTTCCGTTTTCACGAGGCACCATAACAAAAATGATGATGGCAGAGAAATTTTCGTGTTACAAAACGGTGCAACTTAGACAGTCACTTGTACCCCTCCCCAAGGTTTCAAATGAGAATGCATATGGGAGACGTCAGGAACAACGATATATGCGGCACGACTGGTGAGAGATAGTAAGTCGACTTTAAGTGGCTGATTCCACCGTCCGTATTGAAAACCATATCCTGTAAGTCAAACTTCGAAGGAATAAGGATCAAACTGGAAGTAACTCGAGACGGCACATTCACACGGAAGCGTAGAGTGTTGATCCATGTTCGTAAGCTTGGTCCATCGAGAGCTTGTGGGGCGCAGGAGTGGGTAAATTGATCTTTCGTCTGGCCGCTTCCTTTTGAAATTTTTGAATCTTATCCAAACTAGCTCCTTTTGACGACGATGTGGCTCACAGGCAGCAGTACCTGATCTGATTCTCCCGTTTTTTCAGGGATTCGAACGATCTAGCAGGCGGAGCAGATGCCAAAACTGTCCTTCTACAATAGATATTAAAACATTCACAGCACGTAGCAAGCACAGAAATTCATCTGGAATCACATTGCCCACAGTTACATAATGTTAGCCAGGGGCATATCGGCGATACGTTAGTTACTAAGTGTTAAATGATCCTTGAAATTCTGTCTTATTTAGCTGAACTATCGTTTTCTTGGCTGAATGTTGACTAGGGGACTTCGGGATACGGACCTTGACCTACTTCATGTAAAATTAGCAAAAATGACTACCTAGATCTTTTTCATTTTTATTTTAACACCTAAATTGATTTTACTGGACTTCTTGAAAATATGTGGGAATTTTTTTACCAGTCAGTCAATAGCGGATTCACATGCCTCTTCTGAAATTGTCTATCTTAATATGAACATTTGCATTTCTTTTCATAAAGTAAACTACTCACAAGGTCACTGAAAACTCTGACATTTGAGTCTTCCGTGAAAGCCAAAGAGATATGCAAATGAGTGTATTTCTCAAAATTTGCATTTCTTATTTTTTTTTAGGGTAAGATGGAAGCATCTGGAGTCAGTTGTGTCTGTTGTACCTGGACTTTTCGATCGAATTCAACATTACGTGATGTATTTCTAGCGTAAACAATAAATCACAAATCTGCGCATCTTGATCGGCACATTTTTATCACCGTTCGACTGTACAGTTTGATTTTGCAACTTTCTCGTTGGAACGACGACCAAGCCGGCAGTTCTGGCATCACAGTTCCCGTCGTCCGATTGGTCCATATCAGCACGTGCCGCAGACGAGCTGAAACCAATCCGAATCGCCACAGACGCCTAGGCCTTTTTAGCCAATCGCACTCAAGTCACGCTATCTCAGAGCGCGGTCATGCCGCACGCTTCATTCTCCATTGTTCGGCACTCCGAGAGTGCGCATGCAACGCTCACGATGGAGCCGGTCTACACGGCTGCCTTGAACATCATTAGTTATACGCAGCCAAGCTTGGACGGTGGATTACTGGCCTATGCCTTCGACAATATTGTGCAACTCCCCACAACCAAACAGGCAAATGTGTCTTTTTATTCACCTAAACACACTGTGAGAGATCATGTGTTAGCTACTTACGCACGGACCGGATACGCCGTTGCTGTCACCTCTGGACTAATTTGGATTATTCTGTTGCTAACGGCCGCTGTTTTTCTTTGTTTTCAATGTCGACGCAAGGCAAGGCGCAACACAAGGATGGTCTATTTGGCCGATATGACCAGCGGGGTGATGGAGGCAAATATGCCAATGTTAGTGATGGATACAGCTCCGAAAAGACCAAGCAAACCATTTTATCAAAGACGAGAGCAACTTCAGTCCCACTGGTCTTGTTTGGCTATCCAGTTTTTCTTATTCTGTTTACTAACTGTTCTACTGGGCACCGGTGTGCTTCTCGGATTTACAGTAAGTAGTCAGCTGCACGCAAATCTTGCATCACCTCCCACACATGAAGAAGCGATCGGGCGACTTCTGACTTCCGCAGAGTTAGAGCATGTCGATTCTTCAAAAAGTCATGTTTTCCCTCGGTTGCTCAGGGCATTAGCTCAGGTTAGAGCTTATTTATCAGAATTCGTTCAAAACACGAAAAATCATACGACCCCTGTTGTCGAGGAACTGATTCGGGCAACGGAACATATGCAAGATGGAATGACAAATGAGTTTAACGCTTTACTTTTTGATAAGATTGGTATCTCAGAGGCGTTCGCTCAAGGGGATTTACTTGGAAGTAGCGTCATCTCCTTGATCAAACACTCAATGGCTGTTGTTGAACAAGATACATCAGTTAAGGCCCACTTCGAACGGTTCAAGATCGAGTTACAGACATGGCTACGCCTGATTAACAACTACGGACCAAGCTTGACAGATGGAAATTGTACAGGCCAATGTCATTTGCTGCACGACACGTTTGCTGGTAACTTAACGGCCCGTCCTGACTCGTTTATGCCACCATTTACGTTTGCCATTGCTCTCAAGTTCGTGACCACTGATCGGAATCAAACAGCAGAAACCGTTCAGGCTCAGTTGAACCAAGGGAAAATTTTGGCCGACAAACAATTGACAGAGACAAAGAAAATTATGGCGGAGCGAATCAATATCCCAAAATCTATTGGGGATATGATAGATCAACGTTGGGACATGCTGGATTCGCAAATGGGCAAAGCAATTCAAGCGATTGACCAAGCTGCACTGATGGTGACCCGGTCAGTTGCGCCGAAGGTCTCCTCAGGTTCGACAGTTGCACTCGCGGTTGGTTGCATTTTTTGGAGCTTATTCTTGTTGCTCACGGTTGGAATAACCTGGTTGCTCATTCACTATCATTGTGTCCCTAGCAAACTGAGTCGTCATGATCGACATCGCGTACGTTCCGTCGCTAGTTGTGGTCTTGTCCTTTTTGCTATCAGTATGTCGTTCTCTGTGATTTTATTCCTGTCAGCTGGTTATGCTTACAGTGAAGTTTGCCGATACCTCGACCCAGGACAGAAGATGGTAACTGTTGTCCGTCACGATACCCTGAAAGGCACATATACCAGTGAAACCGTCTTTCCACTTGACTCGCACATCAACGAATTTCTCAATCAGCACTGGTCTGAAATCGAAGCGATCGCTTTAAGAGCTGCTCCACCGGGCAACAAGCCAATGCCGATACCACATATTCGAAGCCCAATCTATGCTCTCACGCACAACTGTCGACAGGATATGGGTGTTCTGCAAGCGTTCGATGCTATACGTGACTTCAACATGACCAGTTTGAACGACCCCGAGATGTCGGCGCGATTTGTTAACATTGGTCGAGAGATTATGATGGACTCTTTGAGGTCAATCGATCCAAACGAAATGTTTCCCGCGGAAACTGATGAGCAGCTTGCTATGGCTGGTCGTTTGGATGATTTTATTGTTAACTTTGAAGAACTACGTCAAAATCTTCCCACCACCTATGTCAGTGTTCGTGGTACAGAAGAGGATTCAGTCAACTATAGACCGTATCCAGAGAAAGCCATGTGGGATGCTTGGGATGCTTACCGTACGATCGTCTACCCAAGTCTAACAGCTGAACAGGTTCAAAAGATTGAGTTTGCTACACAACAGGTACGTCTTGGGTTGACCCAAATGGCCGCAAATATCAAAACGATCGATGGACATCTGACTGAACTGTCCAAAGCCAAGAAGGTTGGCCACGTCGTTGTCAGTCTTCAGGCGAATCTTGCCAAGTTGAAATCCCTGATGTCCGACAAACCCAGACTGCTGGAAATTGCAGTTAAGTTGTTTGAAGAAAACATTGCTGCAAAGACTCCTGATGAAGCAGCCAAGCTAGTCGTAACCTACGGACCAAAACTGGTGGCTGAAGTTGGTCGTTGTCGTCGTCTACACGAGGCTACTCGGGATGTCACCGAGTCTGTATGTGGTGGTGTTGTGACAGTGATGAATGGGGTCTGGTTTGTGGCTGGTTGGATTACTCTAGTCGGGACAATGATCAGCATTTTCGGACTGTTACTACTCCTGCACAAACCGGACGGTGTGATCACACGAAAGTTCCACTTTCCAACTGCAAGTGCAACTCAACCCACTGGTAGTGTTCGAGGACGCAGACACAAAGACACTGCCCCGACAACCAATGATTTCTCTACTCAGGCTGAAATAGGACAATTTGGTGCACACACTCAAAACCACGTTAATTCCCTACAAGCAGCAGAAACAGGCGAACCCGAATGTGCCCCCCATATGGGTTGACTTTGAATCGAAGAGTTATGCTACTCGGCTTCCCACCTACCAATGTTCGTACTGAAAGGTTTGTTATGGTGGTCCACTGTCCTGCTGCTAAAATTTTCATATAATCAGACTTGCGCATTTTCCCGAGACCAACAAACTCAAAGGCTGCGTTATTTTTACGCAACTCGGCTAATTTTATTTTTTTCTAGACTATCATCTCATTCCAACCGTCTGGCTTTGCCACCGATGTTAGCCTTGTCGTCAGTATCTGTTGGGATCTCATAGTCTTTCGCTGTCCTTCCATGCAGTGTTTTTAACGGGCTCATCCACCTACTACACATTGGCAATGATAGCTGGGACTATACTCTATGACATCAGTGCCCTGTTTCTGTCATGACAGACGGACCAACACAAAGGCTACCTGTACAGTTGTCGCTTTACTATTCGTCGACCTGAATACGCTGTGCCCTTCAACTCTGATGCTCAACTCTATGTTTTTTACACTATGAAGCCTGCTTTTATCCGCCCACTTGGGTATATCTGTATTTCTGCTTGCATTGCATTGCCACAGTGGACATCAAACTTATGCGAATTGTTCGCTGTCCTTCAATTGTTTATTTGTTTTTGTGTATTTGCCTTGAGGGATAGTGACTGCGCAGCATCTAGGGCTACCGCAACTTTTAGGCTCTGTCTGTTGCCTCTGACAAGCACCAGTCTGCCACACGTGGAACCGCTGAGGTCAGTGATTCAACTAACTGAGTTGGTAAGGCATTCGACCGGTTACCATTGAATAGTGTGTGAGCGGCTCAGTTAACTCGATTACATCCAGCTGACAGATGGGGTTTACAGTGGTCATTGAGACTTCTACTTTTCTGATGTAATGCTCTATTATTTCTCAGACGTAGTTAGGCAGTGCTGCTGACTATAACTGCCTGGACAATAGAGGTCAGCTTCACCATGCCTGATTTGATTTGATGGGATTGCTGGTTGAGTATCAGGGGGTACGGCAATGAAGTATCAGTGTTAACACCGATGTTGTTGTCTCTGATGACGACGACGATGATGATCAAGTGGTTGTCTTTGTCGCATGACGACCCTGGTTTTGAAAGCGCTCCTACAAACACTTGCCTTCTTATCAGCATGAAGCTAGCGAAGCACTAATTTTTGCCTGGTTTTCCATGGGTTTCTGGATAGTTGGGACAAGTAAAACATCACAGCAGCCTCCGAGGGAGCTCTTAGGAGACTCATCGTTGGGGCTACCAGAATTATTTATCAAGGTCAGCCTCAGCCTTTGCAGCTTAAATGCAATCCGCAATAAGACCGGCATCTCAGGGTTGTCGGCTTTTCAGTAAGCATTTTCCAGCGTGTAAATTGTGAAAGTGCAGCTGTTGAGTCCGCAGCTTAGTATCTGCCAGTCTGTTACTGGCGTTTGTGCTGCAGCTTGTTCTTAGCGCCCACGGTTTCTTGGTCGCTGGGTTAGTGTACACTGACCTCCGAGTCAAGCTTCTAAAGTACATTTGGCCATTCCTCGACCACTCCTGGCTCACAGTATTGCTCAATTAAACCGTAGTTTCTAAAACCTCCATGGAAGTGCTGTTGAGTAGCTAAATTGATCCTTAGCGTATCTTTTTACAAGTTAGCTGTCAGCCTAACACCAGAACAACCAGGAAAGCTATCTTCCTAGACCAACCGAATGTTTATTTGGGTCGGAATAAACGTAAATGCAATCATTATTTCAAGGGCCTACGTTGATAACAATGTCAGTTTCAAGCAAGGAACAAATGTCATGTAGTTTCTCCTCGAACAATGCTCAGTCAGTATACGCATCCACAATGGCCGAACTTTTTACTCACGGGTCATCCAATTTCTATGAGGTTCGTGCACCTGATCTGCAAGAAATTTGTATAAAACAAAAGAGATTTTCACTAAGCTGCAGCAAAACCATGTATACTTATGTCCTGATGATGTACAGTATAGGTCAGTAAGAGGTTGCAAAAAATTCACATAAAGGGCTATCCTACAGCACTGTGCAACTTTAAAATATCGGCTTTGGCACATCCACATGACGGTGCGTTGCATTGGGAACACGAAATTCTGACCTTTCTGTGGTTGATCAACATTCCACGTTACTTCATTCCTTCGCCTGACACATGTTAGTACGTGAAAGATTCGGTTAGAATGAGAAGATATTCTATACTTTTAGCCGCTCAATCCACTGAGATTACAGAATTATTTCTACTGAATATTTTACCAATCAGATCATGGCACCAGATCCGGCGTAGTGTTCCCCACATGTTGTTGATCTGGGAGGATTCCAAACGCTTTGTTTGAGACATTTATCTACTTGTACCGGTCACAACTGGAGTAACTTTACAATGCCGACTTCACAGGTACATCAACTGTGTTTTAGGCATGTGTTTGCGACGCAATGTGTCAAATACGACTATCGCTTACATTGGGTGACTAAACCACCCAATCTTGGCATTCATTAGTGAACCAGTCTGTCCATTGGGATCACCACAAACCGTTCACAATTGGTATCTGGGGTTGAGGACACTGATTCGCACTTCTATCCACTGCGCCTAAATTAAAACGTCGACGTCCTCATGTGACCTTCCACTCTCCCCCCAAAGACAACTGCACAGTCTGGGAAAAGGTGTGCTTCTGATGAAGAAAAGTTTCGGCTACGCGCGCAATTTCCTCTTTATTGTGACTCATCACCTGGGTGTAGAGGGATCGGACACGACCTCTTGGGTTAACGGTTTCCGGCTGTAGCTTCCGTCTACCGATCGGGTCGTGCAGCTGGTTGTTTTGATTTGAGTTGCAACTGCTGGCTAATTCAGACAACCATCGGGCTACTGGTTTTGTCCGATTGGTCATCGATTCTCGTGGAAAACCTAGCAATTACAAAGTCACAGACATAGATTTTTACAAAATGTTTAAGGATGTCTCAATAGAGACTAGAGCACTTGTGTGTCCGAGGTGTTTGGCGTCCGTTCACAGCCTTATATTAAACATCCGGTATAATCCCGAACACATGACCCGGAGGTCATCAAGTCCTCAGCGAAGATCGACCACTAACCAGACGAAACTTTCCGACTATTTACTACTAGTCAGATAGTCGTCTGAATTAGTCGACAACTGGTTAGACCAAAGACCACACTTCAAAAATTAGTGATACCCTGGTGGATCACGGATGGTTGCAAGATATAACGACCTCATCTGCTTTATCTATTGTAGGTAGGTTCATCGGCTGTAGCACCGAGGAGACGTAGAAAAGAAAAAAATTCCAAAAGTTCACGGAATCTCAAGTGACAGTCACAAATGTAAGAAAAATTTATCCTATTCATAACAAGGCTGAAGATCCTACAGGATCACCTAATCGTTCCATTGTTCAGTTCGTCCACTGTCCCGCAGACAATGTAGTCATCACGTGCTTTATCTTGGGTACGATGTAAACTGCACAAGGATCCGCAGTAGGAGTTGATAAAGGTTTGTGAAAAGAAATTAGGCTCACTTCACAAAACTTCTCCATCAGTATGCTGCATGGTGGGAGAAATCCTCTCCATCATAATTTTGAAGGTTATTAAAAGCTTGCTAGGTCCAGGATTTTGGGAGAGCTGTCCGTAGTCTACGCTTCATTGATTAGCGTTCTTGACCTCGGTACCACTCTATACTTGCAGACACAACTTTTTGGAGGCATGAGGTCATAAAATTTCTGTTTATTTTCATATGGTCCAGTAGAATTCCTCAGTTATGCTACCCACATAAGTGTGGCCACGAATGTAGCCGTTTGGTTACATATCGGCAGTAAAGTTAATTGGACAACAACTGTTCCAAGGATTAGCTTCAAATTTTGCTGGTCATTACAGTGAATCCCCTAGAAACAAAACAAGTTAGTAGAAAATTAAGTAAAAATTGCTCTCAATAAGTCATGACTTGGTGTATGTTTCCCCCGAAGATAGACCATCTCCGAAGAGAGAACAGATACCCTTCTTCTAGGCTGCAGTTTTTCTTCAGGAAGCAGTACTATACGAAAGATTTTGACCAACTTTTCAGAGTCAAACTAACAGTTCCAGGGTGCCAGATTTGCATACCCTGTTCACGGCAAAACGGGCATACATGAGTAGTCGAAATCTGCGCGATCTTCATACCTCAAAACGCTTTTCGTTGCGATCATTAGTCGCCCATTGGGTGGGATAGTGCGAACTTATGCTCTTGAAGCCAGTGACCTAAGCAACAGTTCCTTAGGACACAGTTCTTCTGACTGAATTTTTCAGGGAATCTCACAGAAGTCCATCCGACTGGCTCCACCAAGGATGAAAGGACTCGTTGGATGGTGCTTTTCGGTTGAACCTCTGACCCTCGGTGATAATCGAAGATAGGTTGGGTTAAGCGATCCAAATTTGACAAACAGTCTGCAACTGGTTACAGACAGGGCTCGCTACGCGAATAATCAAATGTTAGCCCAACAAACATCCCAACAGATGACCCAATGTTATGCCAAACATAGAGATTCTTGGAACATTTGCGCTGTTACTACGCCTAGCTATCATTACACTGTAACATTCCATTTTAGTACAAATTCGACAAACA
This sequence comes from Opisthorchis felineus, assembly GCA_004794785.1. NCBI lineage: Eukaryota > Metazoa > Platyhelminthes > Trematoda > Opisthorchiida > Opisthorchiidae > Opisthorchis > Opisthorchis felineus. The sequence continues at coordinate 149,240 of SJOL01006915.1, read as the reverse complement.
CAGCTACCGATTAGATGTGCTTGTAGTCCATCGGTATCTAACGCTTTGGCACATGATAGCTATTATTCATAGACCCAGGACTGTATAGCTGGCATTCTAAGACTTGTCATCTGCACTTTTGTCATGCAGCCCTCCATGACTGAGGATACCTAGCATATGTGTGCACACGCAGCTTGGAAATTCTGTAGGGCCTTGAGCACTCAGGCTGTATGGCTGGGGTCAAAAATCTGGTCTTCAGAAAATTAATTGGGTTGGCTAGAAGTTCCGCTCTGTGGCAGGACATTTGTCCAACAAGCTGATTCGATTTGATACAAATAATATGTGTTTTGAATCTCTAAATTTGTGCTGTGAACTTGTTTATCTTTATTCATTGATTGTGATGAATTCCGTTGTCAGTAGACAACAGTTGAATCGATAAATGTTTAAGAACCGGATATTTGTCATTTCGCTCGTGATTGGAGAACGAGGCCTTGGACGATCGGCTGTCATTTTAGTTTTCGGTTGTTTCCATCTATGATAGATGAAAATCGTCACCAATGGTGTGCACTTGGACAGTGGTACTCTCTTGCACTCAGACACAAACGTCTACGGAATATATCACATTCGTAGATAGTGGCATATAAAAGCATATGTCACACACTTATCAAGAGGTTGGACCGATCTAAAGTGATCAACAATTGATCTTTTTATTATTTTACAACGTTACAGCTCTCCTAAAGCTTATTGAAAATGAAGACAAACCGAATGTGAAATTGCCGAATGAACTAGTTGCTAGTTTCTGTGTATTCTGTCCCACGCATTGCAGTAAAATAAGCTAGCAATACACAGAAACACATCAAGTATGATACCTTTCACGAGTTTCTATTATTTCCTGGTAAGGTTGCTGCTTCCCTGATGTTGCTATCGATCCCTACGGAAGGGTGCAATTTTCATCTTAAACCATAATACGGTTAGGACTGTTTGTCAAAACATCTGAGATTCAGATTTCACGGTCACGTGATGAACAGTGTTCAAAAATTGATCGTGGCCGAATGTAACAACGTAGTCGCTATAACGCCAAAGTCTTATGTGGTCAAATCAGAGCGAAGTTCGTTTGTTCCCGAAACCGCGTTTCGGTAACCAGAGAAGGGGATTTTGTCGAAAGAGAGGGAGCCTGTTTAGACAGTGCGTTTTGGTTTGCAAGGTTTTCCCGTCAAGCGTAAGGCATGAGATCATAGTAAGCCTAAGATATGTATTTTCGCTGAACATGTCTTGTTACTTCTAGATAGCTGACCGTGGAAAAGTTTTGTACTGTGTAGCTTTTCCAGTTCGTGTTTACCGTCCGACCTTTGCTGCTTCAGACAGCGAATCTGTTGAGAGCTTCTTTTTAGGAGCTGATTTCAATTATTCCCGAAATTCACGGTTGGCTAAATTTGTTTCAGTTTTTCAGTTTGACAAGCTTAGCTGTTTGGAGTCTGCAGCCGTTACCTACATACAGCATAAAACGGGTTCATCTCTCTGCGTGGGCAGGGTTGTAGCCCTGCATGCCATGGCAATAGTTGCCATCCCAACCGGGCACGCTGGCTGTAAAACGTGATTAGTCGAGACACAATGAATGGCTATCTTCAGTACAAATGCCGTGGTTTTTTAATGAAGTTGCCTTTCCGGGGCAAATTTCTGGGTTAACTGGAACCAAAAAACCAATTGATTTAATTCAGAGAGCATCATCACACGGCTATACGACCTTGTTTTTTCTTGGCCGCTTCTTCTTTGGGAGCGCCTCTGCGCCTTCTACGTACTATTACATTTGGCTGTAAGAAACCAGATTTTCAAAGAACGCACATCAACCGTCTTACATTTATTGAAGACGAAACCAGAATATATCAGTTATCCTTAAGCAGACGTCGGCACACCTGCCTGTCTTGTACGAGGGAACAGCTAAACGCAGAAACCTTTGCTACATAGGGTGAGGCCAACTGTGTCGAGTGTGGTAGGTATGGGTGAATATATACTTTCCAACAAGCTTACTATTGTAAATTCGATAAATAGACAGGGGGAGTATTACTCGAAGGTGATAAACTACAAAAAGGGCAATCACTTTCCGAAGGAATGAGGAATCACAGTGAAGTGTTCCATTCTGCGTGGAATGGAGTCAGCATGGGACAAATGACAGGGGGACCCACACAAAATTACAACACTAATGTATAAAAAAGAAGTTGATGGAGTGAGACATGGAAGAGAAATCTAACCGCTCTGGGCGTGCAAGCCGAGAAGACTTGAAAACAAAATGACCAGGTCTAATAATAAATAATAATCGTTTAGCTGTGACACTCTTTCGGTGCCCAGCCGCCATGCCACCCGAAGGAGCCCGAGGGCTGAGACACTGCCAGGTTGCCTACGCTTAGACAGGAACAGTGGAGATGCCGGGGTTGGGTTCGAACCACGGACTTTCCGGTCAGTAGATTTGCACCTTTCGAGCACTCTAGACTAATGTGTGTTTGATGTTTAAAAATTGCTTGAGCCGGAGTGAGACGTGAAAGAGAAATCTAACCGCTCTAGGCGTGCAAGCCGAGAAGACTTGAAAGCAAAATGACCAGGTCTAATAATAAATAATAATCGTTTAGCTGTGACACTCTTTCGGTGCCCAGCCGCCATGCCACCCGAAGGAGCCCGAGGGCTGAGACACTGCCAGGTTGCCTACGCTTAGACAGGAACAGTGGAGATGCCGGGGTTGGGTACGAACCACGGACTTTCCGGTCAGTAGATTTGCACCTTTCGAGCACTCTAGACTAATGTGTGTTTGATGTTTAAAAATTGCTTGAGCCGGAGTGAGACGTGAAAGAGAAATCTAACCGGTATAGGCATGCAAGCGGACAAGACTTGAACTTGATAGGACCAGGGTGAGTTTTTTTAAAAAAAAAGTTAGCCTGAATACAATGGAGTTGCAAAGTTTAAAATGGTCATCCCCGAAGGCAAAACAAAGTTGTCATGGTTGGCCACAGTCATTCGTATATCATGAATCAATCTATGTGGGAATGTTAGCTAGCATCCGGGCCGACTGAAGTTCATCTTCCAACTTGATCACGTCAGTCTTACCTCGTTCTTTTCACTTTTGACACTTGTAAGCCCTGCTTCTTACGCATGATCTCCAGTCTGCTGTTCTGAACGCATTTTCAAGCCTTGCACTTGTTACTTTTCCCACTGGCTAACTCACTCACGATTTGGACACATACGGTTGACCCTAATTTGTAACTCAGCTCATGGCTCTATAAGCTTCCTTTCCTTTGAACCAGGAGCGTGTTGTCACACTTTAAGTATTGGTTTTAGCACTCACCTTGGGAGCGTTTTTGTGTGGGACTAACTAACAGGTCTGTCTGTTTCTCATAGCGACTAGCCTAGTCACTTAGCTAGTCTTCGTTTTTGGAGGTGTTAACGTCAATACACATGGAGACCAGGAAGTTATAGTTGTTCGCTTTCGCTTTGGTATCAGTTAAAACCGCTAGACTTCAGGTTAACAGCGATTCTATTGACACTAGAAAGTTAGAGCTAGACCTCGTCTAAGCTGAACGACTTCCTTTACCGTATAACATGATTTCAGTTCGTCTGCCGATGTTCTGCAAGAGCTTCTAGGAACAAGTAATTTTTCCTGTTTTTACTACATAGATGGTTATGGGGTCTTGCAATAAAGCAATGAATACTATACTATACTATACTATACTATTCTATATTATACTATACTATACCATACTATACTATACTATACTATACTATACTATACTATACTGTACCGCAGAGGTGAATTCCTCCAATTCATTTAATTGCACTATTCTGCTGACGTTCTCGCCTTCACGCGAGTGATCGAATCACACTTTGTAGTATTCGATTATGCCCGTTTCACACGCCTCTATGTGGACCACTCTCTGATTCCACAACGATCACTAATCGCTTTGACACCCTTCACCAAGAGTAATATCATACTTTTGTTCGGTAACTCAAGAACGGATGGAATTCGGCCGCAAATTATACCCCACATGTTTAGGTTTATGCTTCTCCAGATGTTCTAATTTTTTTCAAAATGATACATTGGGATATGTATGATGTGAATTTCACAGCGGTTTCGATAACTGATCTTGTTCACCCCACTGTTTCTCTATTCCACAGCAAAGCGAATTGGAAACACTAAAAAGGGTAGAGAGGTTTTGGAGGTTACAAACGCCTAGGGACATATTAACATCCGTTCGGGTCAACACTAGATTTCTGTCAAGACACTTCAGACTTCCTATCTAGTCATCGTAGCGGTTCTATCAGTACACTTTAGGAAAAACTATCACTCCTCCTTAACGTGAAAAAGGAGTGGTCTCCACTGCATTCTGATTAACTAAACTGAATACCCCGTTGTAAACGTGACCGTTCAGTACGATTATAAACAGCACACCATCAGTAGTGAACGACACCCATTCGCAAATTAATTTGGCTTTAGCGGGAGACTCAGCTGGATCTCTCGCTTATGATATTCTCCAACTGAATGTGCTGGATAAGGACAACCTCATGGTTCAGTTGTCATGACATTCTAGATGCCGAAGTAGGTTTTCTTGATACAGCACCAACAAACTTTTCATTTCTCTACTTGATGACGACTCGGTGTGTTCAGGTAGGAAACAGGTTCGGTGGAAAACTGGGAATACACCTCCCTGATAAACCACAAGAAGGGTGAAACCGCCTATTCACTATACTTATCCATAGCGTCACAAGTTGTACATGAAGAAGAACAGTTGGCTTTATAGTTTGCTAGACTGTCGTAGCTCTTACTTCACTAGGTTTGGTCTCTGCGAGCTTCTCTCTGCCTTGACTGGAGAACTCTCAATTGCTTGCCCATGATTTTCGCGACCCTTTTTGTTACGCGCTCGTTCCGCCTTGCAAGTCGGTTTAAAAAGCCGAGGTAAAAATCATATTCGGTCTCTTGGTTTCTGTAACACGAGTTGGAACACTAGATTACATTGACGAGCTTAAATGAAACTGTCCGAAAACATCTGTGAGTCTACCGAGAATGATTTCAAGATGCTCCCCTGAACCTTCTAAATTCTCAACGGTCTGTAATTTTGTGCATAAACCAGAAAATGAACTGGGTTTGTATTAATGGGAGACCCGACTGGAATTCAACTAAACCTCTTGATCACAATATTCTGCAGGCGAATGAGTTGTATAAAGATAGTCTCAAGATTCATTTGGAATCGCATTCAAGATATCGGATTATTTTAATTGATATGGCACTGGTCATGGGTTAGGTGACAGGACAGCCCAACTATCGATTCCATCCTTTTTGGGCCTATCAGTTAGGCCCAGTCCCCAGTTTCTCACTGTCGGTGGTTGAAATTCTCACACGGCGATCGCTCACAGACACTGCGTGTGTGGACGATATCGCTCTCCTTGGTTCAGATCCTCCCCAAATGCAGGCGATTTTAACTAACTGAAATAACTGTGCCGCACGGCTTGACATGCGCTTCACACCTGCAAGGTGTGGGATCAATCCCAAACCTCATAGTCGAGCTAGTCGACGTGGTGGGTGTGTTTACCTGGACAGTCGTATAAGTTCCGGTGGACTGGCCGGAGCTGAGATTACTTCTCGAATCGGGAGGGCCAGGACAGCTTTTGCCGACCTCCGACACCTATGGCGCCGAACTGACGTCAGTTTGTCTGTCAAGGGTAGAGTTTACACTGCGGCGGTGCGATCCATACTGCTTTGTGAATCAGAAACTTGTCCTCTACGCACAGAGGATGTGGGAAAGTTGTCAACGTCTGATCATCGGGGTCTCCGAAGCATTGTTCGAGTCTGGTGGGAACATCAGCTTGGTAATGCTGAGGTGTGTCAGATGGTTTGAGGAAGAACGAACTCTCCCACGACAGAAAAATTATTTACGCTTTATAGTTTACGCTGGTTAGGACATGTACTCCGCATGTCAGAAGACCAGCTGTCTCGCAGAGCTCTTTTCGCCCAGCCGTGTGCTGAGTGGAAGCCACCCTAGAGGTGGACAGTGTATGACCTGGCAACGAAGTGTGGAAACACTAACCCGTAAACTTGGTGAGGTCGACAACTATCGCCTCCCTGGACGGGTACTCCGGGACTCAACTTACCGATGATTACTGACACTGGCAGAAATGGCCCAATCGCGCAGTCAGTGGGGTTCGTGCATCAAACCTATCGCCTTCAATGCGTATCTACCTAATTCCTGAACTAACTAAACGTACAACCTCCTCCAAGGCTTGTCCGTATCTCGCGCACTATTCCGCTTTCCGGAGATCAAAACTGTACCAGCTGGAACCAATGTGCCTAAGGTACACGGCTTATTGCTGATAAATTGGATTGAAATTGAATCCGCCTGGTGTCATATCAAACAAACTGAACTACATTTTCTACCTGTTGTGCAGAAATTGCAGTACAAGTGGTATGTTGTTACTCCCAAATTGCTTACCCAACCTCTGATAGAATAAATCATTGAGAGCTCATTGAAGGCAGTCAAACTCATCAAAAAGAATACGCTATTCGTTGAGCTAACAGATTAAAGTTCCGGTGGACATAAGTTCGACGAAAAATTTGGACAGCATCTACCTGACAACCCTCAAGAAGGGCGAAACTGGTCATGGGCTGCTGTCGAAGATTTTTTTAGTAACCTTAAGGAGAGTTCCCTTCAGGAAAGCTTCCGAATACTTTTGTAGTCATAGAACAGCGGTCAAATGAACACACTTTTGTCTTTCTTACGATCTTAAGTCATGGTATACAAAATCAGTCAAAAAATAAATCTATGTTATCTGCATTAACATTTGAACAACCGGAAATAATTTTTCTCTAGCATGACCATTATGGGCGTATATGACCGCAGAGCTGGCCAAGAGATGTACTCAATTAAAAAGGTGATTTGTACTCAGGAAATCGATTGGTCCACAATAGAGCAAGAATGCTGAAGCTATGTGGCACCATGTCGACATTGCCAAGCCATAGATATGACAGTGTACAAACCCTTCTGCATGTACTTCAGATAGGTCAAGAACAACGTTTATATGTTTATGACAGGTAACATAACATATACAGAAAAACCAACAGGGACTTGAGGGTGTACGGGACTTGTTAAAATTTCCTTAATTCACTTAATTTGTACAACTTTTTGTGGTTGCTTTAATTGCATGTAGACATTTAGAAGAATAGTACGCTGAACATACATTGTGTTAATGGAGAAAATGCTAACGCTAGATATTCTGTCATCCATGGATTCAAACTTAGCTGAGTAGCATCCATAAAACCGATGTTCGTTATGTCCACAACTGGTGCCATTTCTATGGTAACAGCCTTTAGGCTTACAGGCCAGTGACTGCAACGATAATCTAAAAATTGACAAATTCTGGCTTCTTTATCATTATTTCAAATTCTCTCCTACCAATATTGATCACCGAAATTTCCCTACAACAAATTCAGGCATCCATTGCAGTAGAAACTCAGCGGAAATGTATTTTGCTGAACAGGAACGGTTACGCCACAATACAAAAGACCAACAGTACGCTTCATTTCACTTGAGGTTTGTAAGCGGATGCTACGATGCACGGTGGAGAATAAGCAACATAGGTTTCTTATCTTTTTTGGTTGCACACGAGCAGCTCCTCTGTCCGGTAAAATTTGCTACTGTTCGGATTCTGAGGATCTGAAAACCCTCCTATTGGATCGGACTGTGAAGACTATCTACACCAGAATGGCGGGATACAAACTTTCAGCCATGCCCAGCGCCGATCTAAGGCTCTCTCAGCCATTCGAACTAGAAGGCTCCATCCAGTCAATACAATAAATAAACTGGTGACTGCACGAAAAACTACTTGAAAGCATAAATTGAGTGAGAACACAACTACGTGACACGAAAACCGAGGCCGTTTAGGCCTACGGCTTGAAAAGACATTACCACCACTGAATGATCTTGGCGTCAGCGGTTTGGTCTATTTGGCCAAGAAAGTTGCGTGTTGCTGGCGTCTAGGTACGGCTCGATATACTTCAGATCAGTCTTTAGCATTGAACTTTCTCAGAAAGCAGTCACTGGGTTACGACGATTGTATTGGGGGTTTCTAAAGAAAACCATAACGTATGGAAATCAGGGGACAGAGGTGTATACGCTTGAATGTGCATCGGACAAGACTGAATTTTTCGTCACAGAGTAACATGAGGAGGATGGTGCAATCGTAGTATCGTAGCACTGTGCACGTCGTAAGTGGCACGTGAATGGCCGTATGGATATCGATGCCTTGAGAGATAGACGTATCGATTAGTTGTACGACAGGCAGTATAGATAGATCACCAAACAAACAACACATGGCGTGAAAGAACGGGATACGCAGTATGCCTCTGTGTAGATTAATGGCCTGGGCCACAGGGCGTAACAGTTCAGTCATGACTGTGGTGATGATTTCAGCCCTGTTCAGATGTTGAGCAGAAGCGATATACCTAGGGAAGTTGAGCTGCCAGTAGCACGCAATTATTCACACAGAAATCAATCTTAGCAGAACATACCTCGGATTAGTACTAAAACTACCAAATTATCCCCGGCGGCAAGGCGCTCCCGTTAAATTCCCTTGACTTGTGTTTTCTTGACTGTATACGGAACAAAGATTTATACACGCACTCTGAATCTCAAGTCAGTCGGTTTTGGGTGGTTTGTGCATTACGTGAAGCAGCTTCATTGTTGCGGCATGCAGTTCCTGGGAGACGGGTCATTAGGACCACCACGCTGGTGTAGGGATGAGTGACTGACTTGCCGGTTTGATTGCAGCCGATTCGCAGCGTCCCGGCCCTTGCACCACGCGCCTTGTCTTGCTTCCGTCCTTCAGAGGAGAGTCAATCATCAAACGCTCGCATTGGCGTCTTCGTGGCCTACTATGGTAAGTCATCGAAAGTGGGTTTGCGGGACCAGGTGGGATGCGTTCGATGTGGCAGCATGTGCACGTATAAGTAGCTTACTGTGGGATAACATGACTTAGATTTTTCCTCATAAAAACATCTTCTATTCAGTGACACGAATGTAAGTTTAGTCTTCAAGTCAATCGGTGCGTCTGTGTGTATTTGTTCGGGATTCAAATTTTTGACAACTAACTGCTGAACCGTTCATTTGCCGGACATCCGTTCGACTGCTGACAAACACCTTCATGCCCCTGAACTCATGCGGTAGGTTTACCGCCTTTACGTCGAGTGAACCCGGTAAATTTAGCAGAAATTTTTGCACGCTGGTTGACTCACGATCCAAACACGTGTGAACTGTGCTCCCCTTATCTTGGTGCTAATGAAAAAGAGCAACGGGCTCGCTTTATTTGTCAGAACACGTGGTACTATGGTTGATCATTGGACCTCACAACAAGGGCTATAGAGTCATTACAGAGAATTATTTCGCAGGTTCGGAACTTACGATAGAAGAACGATTGTTGTAGAGATAACTCACAAAAATGACAAGTGATTCTTTAATGAAGCCAAACCACGGAAACTCAGCAACCACGAGCGCATCTTCTTGTGCAGCCCAGAAAATAAATGAGTATTGTTGAGTTATCAGAACCAGAACAACAAGTATATCATTTTGTTGCCGAAACCTCACCATGATCGGTCCGTAGAAGTGAACAGTACAATGAATCGTTCAACAATCCGATTCTATAATAGGAATGCATATGGTGTGGTATTGTGGACAATACGCTGAAGATCCATTCCTCTCCTTGTGCAAAGCGCCGGTGGCCATTGGCAGCATGGCAAAACTCCTTGCGTGTAGCTGGGTTCAACGCTTGGATATGTTATCGACAGGCAACCGGCGATGACATTAACTTTAAGCAGACCGTGATAGATTTTATCAGGCAACTTGTTTCTAAGGTTGCACATGACCTTATCCCTACCATTGATGAGGATGTAATACACCAGCATGTGTTACAGGAGAGACGGAAGAAATGCTTGATAAAGTTGCAGTGATGTGATAAGCATGGTCTGCTTTTGCTGCAGGACTTCAGTGTGTGGAATTTGCTGCTAGAAGGAGGACACTAATATTCCAATATCTTTATGTGTATATTGTCTTGAGCTTTCTTGTTATATCCCAGAAGCCATTCGGATTTTGCAACATTCAATTAACATTGGGTTAGTTTAGTAGTCATTTGGACTGTCAACAGGACCCGTTGTATAGTCAAATGCCTCGATTTTGCCAGCAAGCCTAGGTCCGCTTTCGAAGCTTCAAAACATGTGTTGCGTTTGTAGCCAAACAGACGCAAGAAACCCTTGAAGCTAGCTGAATAATGTTTGAGTTGCCCATTTTTCTAGTACAACAAGCTTGATCAGGTCAGAACGTCCCCATGGAATATGACCGAGTTAGGGAAGTCTTCACTCCAGCTTATTAAGAGCAGAAAAATGGGTTTGATAGCTTATGTAAAGGTACGATGACGCCACAGAATAATGTGCACATGATGCGTTTTTTCCAACACCCCAGATCTAACTCCCGAAAAACCTCGTGTTATGGTTAGGTGATCGGGTCCGAGCCCGGATTTTATTCGGTAGTTTAAGAAACTTGACACAGTTCCTCTGAGCTCTTTATACGCCTTCAGAATCTTGCTACGTTCACGAATTGTACCAGGTCTGGTCAAATTGACTGGAAAGAAATTCTTGGCATACGTTTTTCCAAAGTTCTACGGTGATGGCGAAGGTGGTTTCGTTCCTATGGGGAATCCAAGTACCGCAAGTTGTCTCAGCGGAGGCCGTGGTGGGGAAAAGGTTAAAAGGTTGGGTCTTCCTAAGGAGGTCACTTGATTCCACATCGTAACACCACAACAGTTGGTCCTTTCCGGGGAGACCACACTTGTAGGAACTTGCCATTCGAAAGAAACAGTTGTTGAACTTGTTTAAGTTGTTTGAGCCGTCTGCTGTGAAGTTCATGTGGTAGAAACTACCTCCCAAAAAGGACCTGTTTTTACCTTCCAATAAGGGTTCATACTTAAGGCCGGTTTATGATTCAGCCATATAATGGTCATGATCGTAATTTTCATTGAGGTTCTCCTTCATCAGTAAATTAGGAAAACTGACAGAAGCTACAGACGACACTCTCAATAATCAGGCTACGGCTAGCGTCTGTTCGATAAAACTAATCTGTTTCATTAGAGTGGATAGCTCAGAAAGTTATTGGTTAGACTTTTCCTCTATGAGCTGTTTGCGAACACATTAACGTAATGGGCAGCGCCACACAAGGCCACAATTGATATAATGGTGTCTCCGGATATTGCCTTGTTATGTATTACTTAAACCATAGCGTGGCATGCGGAAATCTTCTACAATCCCCGTAATTAACTGTCTAAACACCTCTCAGCAATCCATGCGCTCATTCAAACTGTGCCTGCAAGAATGTATTGTAAAAATAGCACTGAGGTTGACGCAGGTCCAGGACATCCTGCAATGATGTCCTGGATTTGCACGCACGCAACATCCAGCAGTTCATGGACTCCTGACCAGTTGGGTTCACCTTAGGTGCTAGACTGTTTCTCAAATGTATAGCAACAGGATGTACTGAGGGATTATGCGCATCCCACACGTTCCGGCCTAAACAAGTGGATGTTCGTCTGGACTGTATTCCATTCTGAAGCCGTACGAGAGCGGAGATAGTGCTCTGCTCAGCTGGAGACAGGTGACGGTCCAGCCCGATGCTTATGATCGATAGGCCTATTTGCGCATTGGCCTGACCAACAAAGTGAACGTGAAGCTGTCAAAGCACACAACGTGTTGTGCTGGGCAGCTACATGCGGATAGGAACTCTACACAATCTGATTAGTGCAGCTACCAGATTTGATCTCTGGGGTAATAGACGAATTTCGCCCGGTTGTACTAATGCAGCGTGCCTATTGGCCTCCCGTCGGAAGTAAAATGTGACCATCAGGAGATACGACTGTCGTTTTGTGTGAGCTATGGTTCTCCTCTTGTGTGTAGTTATTCCTATCGTAAAAATATGGAATCCGCTTTTTTGACTTCTTTCTGAGCTGTTTCTCTTCTGGGTGCTCTCCCTTCAGAGATTTTTATTTCGACTAATCAATGTCATTTGATATGTCTCACCGGGCCTCCGCGGGTCAGCGAAAGTGACTGGTTGAGCGCCTGCCACGGTCAACTTACACAAATACTATACAGAAAATCACGCGCCTTACGCGGTGCGGGTGAGGATTTCGGCATCCAATGTGTCTGAAATTCGGGTCAGCTGCGTCCGCTGTACGTGACACACCACACAAAGCGTAAACATGCACACACACAGACAGCCACCAGGAAGAAACTTCCTCATACTGGTGTACGAAAATCATCCGGACCGGTCAGCGCTCATCAAGGCTGATCTTGAGAGCGTTTGCCTGATGGCCTGATTGATTGATCGACTGATTGATTGGGTTTGTTTACGCGGTGGGTGCTCGCGACACCTCGAGAACACGGTTTTCACAATCAAGACCGTGTCGTGAGCAGATTCACCATTCATTTCCTGAATAACTGACTGAACAGAGATTCGAGTTGGTGACGTAAATATGGTACAATCTTAGGTCTATGTTTGGCTTTCCAGCGAGCTATCCAGACAGCTTGCCATTCTGTGTTCACACTGGGACGCCGAAGTATCCTTTTGCCTTTGCCTTCGGATTTGAGAGTCGACCGCCGTTAGTTTGCTGGCTTTTCTCGAGTAGAGTCCCCTGCAGTTTATCCGAATTTCGCTACCGTTGGTCCAGAGAGTCTCTCTTGTCCTGTTATAAAAAGTCACCAATGCGCACAATCCAAACGCCGCACTGTGAACGTCTCCGAAGAACCCAAACACTAGTAGGTTGCCCGATGGAAAACGCATTGCGTACACTAAGACAAGACGTGGCGCACACATTTTCACAAGTCCATCAACACGGTCAGTTAACTGGATCACGTCCATTGTGGCTTGTTTAAACTCGGTCGAGCAACAGCGAATGACACCTTGATCGCGCGATTGGTGGATTAAGGCGTGGAAGCGTGAGGATAGCTCTAAAAACTCTTGTGCTTGTTGGAGAGGAGTGTAGACACAATTGACAGGATCAGTACACCTGTGGATGTGGCAAAGCAAAGCCGAAACGGTCATAGCCGCAGCTGGAACTGGTTACACGATGTGCAGCACCCAAGACTAGGTAATTTGTTGTAGCACTTGGCGGCTCAGTACAAACACTGGTGCTTTATGGTTAGCGCGGTTACAGTGGCAAGGAGGTGGTGCGTCGGTCCAATACCATTACCAGTGAGGTTTGGCCATCAACGGAAAGGCAGGTGACGGAACTTTAGGTGAAATATCGATGCAGAACAAGGTAGACAATACGGGCAATGCATTCCTACGGACGAATTCTTTCTAATGGGGTTCTCCACGAGACAGATCAGAAATTTCAAGAGGGTATATAGAAAGTTGTCCATTAGTGTAACGCTAAAATGACATGCACTGCGAGGCCATCCGGAGACGCCGTTTTGGAGGCTTGACAATCTACATCTGTGCTAGGAAAATGTTAGAGGGCATTCTGAGCAAGATTATGCAAATACCAGTACCATATATCATATCAAGGAAATATCCTGTTTTGCTATGGGAAAACGCGTCTGAAGGAAGTGTTTTAGGAGGGGTCAGGATAGTGTCATAGTCCGGCACGACAATCTGGAGGACGAAGTATTTGAGCCGTTGTTTTCACAGTGAAATTAGGTGATTCAGTGGTGTCTAATCGATGTACTGGTTGAATGATCTAGTGTTTCGTTGTTAACAGTGTGATTCCAAGTAGTCTGCCTGGGTAACGGCAGACTCACCAAAGAGCTGTGTTTGTTCGAGCAAGGGGCTGTCATCTTGATTGACTATAAGTTGCAGTTTTCCTCCCTGTCGGTCTCTAAAGGAAGCAAAACCCGAATCATATCCCACAATTGACTCTGTAGGTATACATTACTTTTCGGCCCCCTTTCGACTATAGTGTGCGAAAACTCTTAGGACATTCAAATTTCAACACACCATCCAAGAAAGCTTGCTATACTGAATTTAAGACCAATGTTGATTCTGTACACTTCGGACTCAAGAAACCACGCTGCATATTTAGAGAATGCAGAACTCCATTAAGTCCCATTCATAGGCTCAACCGATAATCGCAGCTGAGCCGCATTCGACTTGCTCAGTGCATCATACGTCACAGTCATGAATGTCTGATTGTTAACCATTGAGAGACTGTGATTCGGATATGAACAAAACAGGAGATCATTTGAGTTGACTGAGAAGTATTACTGCGATTATGCTTATCGCTGGTGGACAGGGGACTCGGTTATGCCTGCAGGAAGGTTGGGATAAGCACGTAATGTACTGCGGTGGGGGTTGCTGGATCAGTTTCCTGGCTACCAACTCTGAGTCGGATTCCGAGCTAAGCAAAAGGTTACTGTAGACTCCGTGTGGAAATGCTAATCGTAATTTACTGAAGGCTGTGATGGGCCAGGAAGCAGGTACGTTTATCATAAAAAGATAACCCCATTTGCATTTCAGTTCTGGGCATGTCCGACAAGTGCTCCAGAATAGTCCGCACACTTACGTGAGGAAGACCGCCTGGCTGACTAAAACACACATGTTTTTACGAATGGAATATCCAGTGATGACAATAAGTTCGAGTTGAAAGGTTCGCTAGTTGCACCGTATGGAAAGATAAGATAGAAGGTACAATAGCCGAATTCACAACGAAGATTACGCTTATTTCAGATGATTTCGTTCGTATTCCTACACGTTCGGAGAGCTTTGAAAGTTTATGAAAGGTTTGCATTGGTGAATTTTTTTGTGGGCACGTATTCCACGCGCTTATTTTGGATACGGTTTACTGTGATAGTTCTCCGTATCTGAACTTTCCTTTTCAACTTTATGAAGTGAAATACTTCAATGACCGAGTGCAGCAAATGTGTTGGAGTCCGATTCACCACGGGTATCACATGGGCTTCTGGCATTGGTTTCGTGAATTATTTACTGTTGACTAACGTCCAGTAGATTGGTTCGTCAGTAGTGGTTTTGTCACGGAACACTCTCGCATAGCTTGGTAATACTAGCCTTATGCCCGGGGAGAATGTGCTACTGCCTGAGAGACTAGGAATTCAAGAGAACCCGAAGGATTAAGGTCAGCGGGTTACCTCGCAAAGACTTGCTGAGAAGCATCAACTGGTATGACTGGGTGAGCACTAGTACCACATTAAACATGGGTACTGGTGCCGTCCGTCACTTCTTCGGCTTTCGTATGAAACCACACTTCCCCAGCATAAAAACATACAAATGTGCATGCCGGGAGCCAACCTGCCTGGCCTTCAGGGCTAAACAGGCTATGTAATTGCAGTAGTGGTCTACTTTCATTTGTTAGAAATTGAGTAAGCTTACGTCAAGTTGTTGATTCTATGAGGAGCTTTCGACAGCTCATTCTAGATTTCATCGTGCAAGTGAAGTCAATCTGCGCTGAAAAGCCAAAAAGCACTGTACAGCTGTCCAATCCTTGTTGAGAATCATCCGCAGGGAGCATTTCACGAATCTCTGGGGTGATTCGAACCGGCAACCTTTCCGCTAGTAGCTGAAGACTAAGGTGTTCGGCTGATCAGGAGTACGATTAGCTCGCACTTACAATATGGCGCCACTCATCTTTCACTCACGCAATTCACGTCACGTGTTCACATATTGACTGGCCCATCGAGTGACGGTTTCTCAGTCCAAGTTCTTCCCTCCAAGCTACGCATAGTCTGTTGACAGTAGGAGGACGGCATAGTCTTCAACTACCAGCCGAAAGACCGCGGGTTCGAGTCGCCCAACAGATTTATGAGGGGCGTACTACTGATGATTTCCAACAAGGATGAAACGGCTGTTCTGTACCTCTCGGCTTTCAGGCATAGACTGATTTCACTGAAAGGACAATCTCTCGACTAGGTAGGTTATCTCAGCTTGTCCGTGTGTCCTGCGAGTGATACAGCAAGGGAGCGCTCTGCTCATGAATATTTGCCTACAGGTTGCGAAGCTCCATAATTTTACTGACGTTGAGGTGCTTTATCTAAACACTTGCAAAGGAAACATATATTCGAGTATTGAAAATGCACCACGCCTGAACATATGGTGCTTCTGCTCAGGGACAGGTTTTCTCACGGTTTCAAATTAGAATAAAAGTTTTTTCTAAACTAACATCCATGTATATCGTGGGTAAGTCCTCCATGCCTATGCAGTAATAGTTTAGGACCGCGATAATGGTGTGCAGTGGTAAAAGTTGAACTGTTCCACTCAACCACTTGGCACTTTCGTCCGAATTCTTCTTTCCCGATGGCTCCCTCAGCCGAAATAGCTCGTATTGGTTAATTATCTGTGTTGCTTTCAGCACCACGCATCACTTTGGTGGGGTGGACTTAAATTAATCCTATCCGTTGAACAATTACTTAGCCGATAAGTTGTCCGTATCCACGAAGATAACGAAATTCTTGAACCCTGTAATGAGTGTCGTTTCTAATGAAGCATGAGGTAGCATCTGTGTAGCACATCCAGTAGGGGTCTGTGCTGTGAACCGCATTCGTCGCAGACCATTGTTATGCTATCAGTCTGAATCCTGTTCACATCTCTAATTTTCTTTAGTCAGTTTAGGAGGTTGTTGAAATAGCGGCTTCTAATTATGACCATATGTTGTACATTCAATTGACGTAACGGCCACTGCGTAAAATCCGCGGCCCCAGCGAGATAATAGCAATCACGTGACTGATCGTTTCAGTGTCAACTACGCCTTACCTGGAGCCTGGTTAGATAGTGTAAAGAATGATGCTGGCGCATCATCTTGCTTTGGATTCGTCTTATTCACATCTCAATCCTTTAAAATTTTATGAAGACTCATTGCACTCTTGTAGAAACATGATGTCAAAGATTTAAGTACCCTGAATTCGGTGGAAAGTGCTTAATCCAGTGGCTCCGGTTTAGAATTCCACGTGAATGTTCTCTGGCAGTCGAGTAGTGGATGATCCTTTGGATGTATGCGGCCAAAACAAGCATTTCAACTTAGTAAGAACCCTGTAGTGACCTTAAGTTTTATTGCGTATTCGCATTTCATGTCACAAATGACCTGAAACAATTGTAAGTCGGAAAAGACTTCTGGGCTAACTTTGGAAGAAGTTCTTTTTCGTTCGACCGGTTTTGACCTTTTTTGCGAAAAGAGATCCTCAGTTAAACGGAAACACCTTGTTAGGTGTTGCTCAGGCGTTGTACGACTAGTGCAAAGCATTCGATTAATTATCACCTAATAAATCGTTCAGTTGCACAGGAACGCCTACGAAGCACTTGGTTTCATTACAAAACCTACAAGCACACCAAACTGGAAGTAAAGAGTGGAACCGCTGATACCTTGCAATGTACGGAAAGACGCATGTGTGTGTGTGTGTGTTCGTGCAGTACGTCCAATGGGTCTTTCGACAAGTGACCCATCGGCTTGGTTTGTGCGGAGACGCTTAGCGTACGACTTGAACACGGAGAATTTTCCGGCCGTAGGATACCTTCATCTCACACCCAGGGACGTACAAATTTCTGTCGGAGCTTTTTAAAATTGGCTGCAGTACACAGCGAAGTCAGTCCACCGGTGTCTTCAGAGAGAGAGTCAAGAATGGCTTGGAAGGCTTTAAAGTGGAAATTGCACAAAACGCACAGGGACTTGGCAGGGTCAGGTGAGTATTTTCCGCACACCCAACTCGTATTTTTTTCTGACCCACAATGCACTATCAAAAGACATTCCACAACTAGCTGAATCTATTAGGGTTGCGCCATTTTGTTTTCCCCGTCATCATGAAATACATATTTCAAGAGGGTCTGAACCAATGCATTGAAACTCCATCCAAGGAATAGTTAGTCAGCTGAGCCATGTAAATGTTGCTTTGTTATTTGGTCATTATTAACCCATGCAATTAACTCTATGCATAATTTTATCAGAAAACTCAAAAAGATAGGTCGCCAGATCTAATCAGTTCGGCTACTCTTGTCATTCGCAAACTTTTTTGGCAAATGGTATGACACGAATGACATGTAGTGGCTTTTCCTGAGGCTAGATATATCTATAGGACAAATAAGTTACCGATGCGTAAGGAATAATTGAAAGAGAATCTGCTGGCCGGAAAAAGAAAATCATTCCATTTCAACTCATTGCAAGCCGGCCGATTTTCAAATTGCACGGACCTTACTCTAATTTTAACAGAACGTCCATTTTTGTCTGATTTCTACAACCTGAATAATTATGTTTCTCACCAGGTCCCGGAAATCGCCCATTTATCGTAACCCATACATCGTTTAGTTATTTGCTATCAGTAGCACTGACGTGTATGCTAACAAAACTGGTCAACTCTTTTCTTAACGGATCCACGAAAAGTTACTTCAACCTGCCAGCCATCGAGTGTCTAATGTATAACAGAGGTTGACCATATTGTATAATCTGTTATTGGCTTCATCGTACAGTTCTGTGGTCAGACTCTGAAAGTGTCTGTTTCGTGTGAGATCGCAGCGGCTAAAACTATAGGAAAGATAATGTTCTATTCAATCTGTCCGCGTATAGTTGAGCTAACCCCGCGCCTACTTTCAAAGTCAAGATTTGTTTTTCCGGGTTTCTTCTACCGCACTTTACCGTACAATTTGGGCTTGGAAACGGAAGGTTTTTAGCTTGAAATCTCCGAATACTAGCATCTTGGCACTCTTGTCGGTCTCGAGCGAAATGAAGTAAGGTTAGCCAATATTTCTAGATGAAATTTACCAACAACTCCTTGTATGACGTATGCTGTCTCTTCTTGCTTACTGTAAGGTTAGCAATACCTGTGTAATCTGAACTGAAGCTCAAGGAGGAAAACTTGACTTTGTGGATAGTTCCATGGCAGCTACATTAGCAGCAACTACTGTTCAGTTCCACTCATTTTTTTGTCTAAAAACCGAGTACCAAAATAAATAGTTCCAGCTGCTACAACTTTGTCCACCGAGGATACGGAGAACAGGGAAATGGCATTCACATGTTGGAGGCGATGGCCAAACCAGTTGGTTGACTTCAGATTGTACTGTTTGCCCTGTATGGCAGGAAATGGGATGGCTACGTAGTAAAAGCCATAATTTTGATGCAGGATCGTCAGTGAGTGCACGGCGTACCCATGTCGGTCAGCGTCACCAGCCCCTGACTTGTCTTGTCCCACTGACCCCTTCCGAGGAGACGGCAGTTACCAAGGTGAATGAAGTAACCTGTAATGGCTTTCCTGCTTCGTTGTTAAGCCGTAGATTGACCTGATCCCCTCTAGGTCGTCTTAAACCGATACATGACTGGGCAAAGAAATCTCTGCGAGCCAAAATGTCCTCTGAGTAAATGGCTTAACCAGCGTGATCTATAGGCTGTGACCAGCTGCTCTGTCAAGGGAGAGTGAGTCAACGTTCCTGAAAACCATCTGGTGCACCTCAGCATTATTGATCCGTTGCTGTCACAAGAACCGCGCAATGTTCAGACGCAGACTGTCGCCGAAAGTCTTCTGCACACGGCGACATTTCTGATCCACTGAATAGAACAGATCGAACTGCATTATTTTACATTCTAGCCTTAACAGCCAAGTTGTTGTCAT
Source organism: Opisthorchis felineus (assembly GCA_004794785.1). NCBI lineage: Eukaryota > Metazoa > Platyhelminthes > Trematoda > Opisthorchiida > Opisthorchiidae > Opisthorchis > Opisthorchis felineus. The sequence goes on along the minus strand of SJOL01006915.1, from coordinate 129,646 downwards.
GTCGGTGTCATATATGTTGGATATTGGTAGTCATCACCCTGGCCTTCCAGATTCGGGAATTGATTTTGTCCGTCCCGACTTGCAGAGCTCATCCAAGGTGACGAATCTATCCACCACATCGATCGGTTCCTTTGCAAGTATGAGGTTTGGTTTTGATCCCATTCAGTACTGTAGTAGCATTTCACACTCAGCAGCTATGAAGCAAGTGCTAAACCTTGCAACGGAATTACCTAGGTTATTTAAAACGAGAATGATATGAACGCTAATTCCACAAATCCCACAACTACCTGTCACTTATGAATCAGATTTTAAGCGCTCCTGACGCTACCTGACTGGGAACTCCTGACGGGCGGGTCAATCGATCGACGCAACCGGAACAGTTACTGGGTCATCGTTCGGGCTATCGGGCAAACCAATCACATGGTTCAAGCGTGAACACCATCACCTGTTCAGATGTGTTCGCGTGTTCAGACGTGTCCAGTGTGCCCTGGTGGAGTAGCGGAAACACGGTCACCTCACATGCCAGGCGGCCGGAGTTCAAACCCCGACACAGCTAGGGATATACACTGCCAATGAGCTCTAATAAGAGCGAAACTCGAGTCCATTGCTTCCCCTTTAGTGTGTGGACTCACTAGAATAATTGTACCAGGACAGATGGAGGACCTTTCAAACGAGAGTGATGTGAACGAAAATTATTAAAATGGTTTGCATTTCCAAAGGGTCTGATCCAAGAAGAGCAATATCATCAGCGTGCTCAACGTCTGTGACAGGACACCCTTACAGAATTTGCATCCCCGAGGTATTTGAGGCAGGTGTATAGGACTCAAGCAGCACACTGATTACGAATGGGAAATGGAAAGATGACAGAGGGTACTTAAACCTGACAACAAAGCAACTACAAAGTGGTTCCGATCAGCACTTGCAAATTCGTGCTCCATGTGGAATAAAAAGTAAGTTCCCGCCAGGCTGAAGAGTCGCGAACATGAAACGGTTATGAGACATGGCCGCTCCGATAAGGAAATCCTAATTATGCTTTCCAGGCAGTGAGGCGTTCACGCACCTTCAGATACGTTAGCTGGGATTGTAGTGTGACAGACAGAGGTAATGTACGAGTCCCCAGGGTCCAATTTACCTCTGCCCTGGCTTTCATCAGTTATCAGATGGTTAGATGCGCGACGGTACTAGAAGCAGCTTCCAGCGGCTTACTAACCCCACTGATTACATCACGGCTAGCCATACTGTGCCACGCTGGTGTGGTCACCATTTTACCCAAAGCATATCCCATTGAGTTCAACCGTCTTGATGCCTTTACACATGCTTGGGAGTAACATGTTTTGACACCCTGAACACTTCGGTGTGCTAAGCCCGCAACGGTCTCATGTGTGACCACCATCGTACAGATTAGACATAACGTCTGTTAAGATCAAGGAAACCGATCAGATAAGACTCGCTACGCTTCAGAAAACTCACAGTCTACTAAACGAGAGTGAGCAAAACTATGGGTTTTTATCAGATTAAAAACGAAACTGTTCAACGCTCCTTGCATGTTTCATTGTACGTTCAAATATAGGCGCTTGTGACTGCCAACTATCTGATTGGCTTTGCGGCACTTGGAGTCGGTCGATCTGTTTGTTCGAAATCACCGATTATCTTAAACTGAAATACTGACTAAAACAACCAGGCGTTGCTAAGGCGATGGTGGAAGCCCGAGTTTGCTTTCAGTGCTAGTCTCTGTTGCTTGGCTGGAGGGGGGTTCTAAAACCCCTATCACCATTGACCGATAATGTTGTCAGCTTGTAGAGCTGATGTTTCACCTTAGGGTCTGTGAGGCCTGGTAACGTCACACAGGTGTGATCGACATACTGGTAATACAGGCCCCCGGACTACCTCCGTACGGGACAAACAGTTCGGATTCAGAGCTCATTTATTTTGAAACACGAACAAAGCGGTCACTGGACATCGGACAAGAAAGCAAGTCTGATTCTACATAAAATTTGAAAGACGCGATTTTCTAAGACGTGTTTTCGAACTTTTCTGGGCGTTGTTTGAATACTTGACTGCAACCAAAGAACATATTCTAGTAGACGTATAATTCGAAACTCAGCTATCAGTTTTTTGTGGAAGTGGTGCTTCGAAATGCAAACTGATGGTCTTCAAAGGTTTCACCAGTAGCGTACGCCATTACACATTTAGCTGACACCATTAGATTCATTTACTAGGTTGTCCCCGTTTATGTGCGTCGAAAGCCCGTCTTCAAACTAAACATTCCGGAGTGTTAAACCTACAACAGTGCTAGAATTGATCTTCGGTGACCAGTGTTGTACAGGCAAAACTGAATAACGGGTGTGTGTTCCCCAGGCTTGTCTTATGAGTGATGCGGACCAGCGGGCCACCTTGTACTTAAGGTGTAAGCCTCAAATGTTTGCTTGTCCCCACGTGATTTGTCAATAATGGTCATCAGATGGCATCCTGTGGGTAGTGTTGAAATATTTGAACTACATTTAATTTTCCCTCCCACGTTTCCTTGTCATGAGTACTAGTCCTCCCGTTTTTCAATTCGATGCAGTTTCATGACGTAACAGGTAGAGTAAAAACTTTGCTTAATATAGTTCCTTTTCCCTTCCCTTCCTCTGCTGGTTACAAACGTTCTTTAGAACCCGAAACATTCCTGACATTCTGCATGCCGAACCATGGGAGCCGTAACGTACGTAGACCCAGATCGGGACAATCCTAGTCTACGTAAAAAGTCACGTTTTGCGTGATCGGTAGTGGTCTAAGACTACAAATCATTTGATATAAAGATACACTGGCACGCGTTCCGTCGATCAGACTCGAAGTACCAAATCTAGGAGGATGATAATCCATTATCAGTACCTGTCCATTTGTCCTTTCGAGATTCATTGTTAACCGCTTAGCCGGGTTACGGGTTACGCTTATCCGGGTGACGGATAATTTTGAATTCCGAGACAAAGTTATGCTTACAAGCAATCGTAATGTTATCCTACTTATTTAGGCACACAACAAATAAAACCCCTTCTTTTCAAAAGCTAACAAACGAATTACCAAGTTTTCATAAAAAATAACTAATTTCCGTTTACTGTACCTCGAAGAAGGAAATCATTAAGCTTCACAAAGCAGTTCTCATAAATGACAGGAAAACGCCGTGAAAGTTAACGACAGAAAAAATGCTACCCAAAGTAAAGAGGACCAAGTCATTTAACAAACCCCTCCTAATCGATTCCTGAGCAAACTTTATCTTACCGTAAGATAACTCGGCCGCTGATTTGAATGTGCGGGAGTGGCTGTCGGTTAATCATCAGCCTTCGCGATTCTGTCCCGATTGTTGTTAGGGCGCACTGTCATGCAAAGCTTGTCTGATAAACACTGCAGAATTGTAACGCTTCGCTTACATTCTGGGTTTCTACTTGCGTGACGAGTTACAATGTTTCGGAATGTCGACTTTCGTGCAGTGCTTCGATTTCTGTCACTCATTTACCTTCGAGTCTTTTTTCTCTCGTACTATTGGTTGAGTTGAAAATGTGAATTGGTCAATACTGACTGATGATAAGACGGTCCAGCCATATATTCACCGGTGTAATCCCACTAAATTATCTTGGATGTTCGCTTTTTCGGCTTTCGACTGTCGGAGATAGAGTCACCCGTATTGTATTACTACTACACGCTTGCACTAGGCCACCCCCAATCCGGTCTCTTGTTCTCTTGTGTGAACTCTGTAGCTCCTGTCAGAAGTCCTATTGCCTGATAAGTGATCATTATCAAATTGAATGAGTTTCGGACGTCTTTGTACTGAGATGCTTTGCACTAGGACCTGATCAGATGTGTTTTGCCTGTCCACTAAGTTAACCGTAGCAAACTTGCAACCTCCTAAGAACATCACCCCTGAGTAACACTCCAACTTTTGGAACGTTGAAAATGGCTTTGGTAGCGATGGTCTCATTCGAATGTAGTGCTACTTCATCGTCTTAGAATCCTGAATACGCTGAAACTATGGTTCGAAGAATTTTCAAATGATTCAAACTTTCTTGGTTGAAGAAAGCCTTCAACTACCAAAGCTGAAGTGAAAATACCCGCTTTTATTAGGCCTATCTTTGAAATTAAGCGACCTTGGAACTTAACTCTCTCCAGTACCTCATTCGTAGGACTAGTAAAAATCAATCTCAGAAAAAAGCATACTTTCCTGTGTTTCAGTCACCCATCAAATCGAACCCGGAAGTACTGGCCATGTTTGTATAAAATGAGGCCGGGAACGCCACGTGAACCTTTATGAGACAATAGGTTGGGTGTGTACTTTAGTCATACCTAACGTTTGCTTCTTTCTGTTAGCTGCTCATCTCCTGTAATGTAATGACTCCAATATGGAAGTTCATGTTTCGTCCAACTAGCCGACCATATTTTATGAATTCCGCGTTTCACAAATATGGATCCAGTTTCCAGAAAACAAGATGGCAACATTGTTGAGCGCGCCCGAAGTGTCTGTTTGAAAAGTTACATTGTTTTCTCCGTATCATCTTTTGGTCATGCTCGGGTTTCTTGTCACAGTTTTATTGCGAGCCTGCCAGAATCAAATGGCACTTGTGAATTTCCGGAAACTCACAGCAACAAACATGATGGTTGATCAAATAAAAGTTGTATTTTCTTAAACATAAATTCAAATTCAAGTCGTATTGTGACATCTACCAGATGTCACGGTATCGGCAGCTCAGTCCCACTATACAGGCATCTATTCTGTGATTTTCCGGTAGACCTGAAAACCGCATTGAAGTCTAAATCCACTCAACACACTGCGTAATATCATGCATTGAATTGTAGCAACCATTCGGTACATTGCTTTTGTACACTGTAGAATGAATACACACAAGAAGGGTCCATAAATCAGGAGTTTGTGCTCAAACCGCTGCAGTGACCCCAACAAGCCCCTAAACCAATAGAGCTCATCGCTTGGTTGTCGTATTCACCTAATAATTCAGTGTCCCCATCATTAGAGATATCCATGAGGAGGATGCAGTCCTCCGTAAGTAAAGTACGCTTGTTCCACAGAATTTCGTCCCAGAACGCACTATTGATAAATGGATTTATGCTAAGTCTTCATCACTTAATAGGTTTTTGGAAGCCTAGGCAGCGGTTATGCGCAGAACCAATTGTTATACCCTCTTCGAAAGCAAGTCTGTTTTTGCACATAAACATGAGTCCTATACAAGCCTGGTTGCTTCATACATTATTGGAGACGCTTGAACAGTGGACGCCTTCATCTTTAAGCGGTTCAGCCGTTTTTGACTCTCCATAGCACAGCCATACCACAGGACCCTTCTTTTGTAAAAAAAACCGCTGGATTATATAAACTTTTTTCATTGTTGCTTCGATCATCGAAAAACACAAGTATCATAATTCTGACAAATAATATGAATGCCCAGGTCAGCCTACCAGCTTCGGGAGAGAAGTCTATAAGTCAGGATCAATAGTTACACCACAGACAGTGGAGAGCGACTACTTCACGAACATCATTTGTTCCCAGGCTGTACAAGCTCTCAAGACAAACGATCAAAACGTGTTACCTGGAGACTATCAAATGCAGCATATACGTGGGCCCAAATGGACGATATGGCAATCAGCTATCGGGGAGCAGCTTCGGTTCAAGATTGTTGTTCCTTCTGGTAAGCCTATTAATTCCATTTCCTTAGTGAGCATGCCGGTTGATGCAATGCCCTTTGAGTGATCACTTCAAAATTGTTGGTGAAAAAGCGTTGAGAAATAGGTCAACACGACAACAACATTGTTGATTTGGAGGATGAGTGAAAAGATGCGAAAAGAGCTTTGGTCACGGCTTTCTAAACAGTCTGTCCAGTGAACCCTCGATTCGTTACGATCAGCAGCTCTTAGTGATGTAAAAACAGTATAACAACAACAAATGACTATGATGGCATACTCAGATCCTTCGAACGTCGAATAGTGATTGCCAGAGAACGCTGGTGAATGGCCAGTATCAGGGAGATGGATAAGGTTTCCGCAAAGCGGGAAAACAACACTCAAATTCAACCAATCGGATCAACTAGCACTAGGGCCGCTGGTGTAATTAATACAATCATTCTTAGAGCCATCATATAAAACGACGGGATGAGCACTTTGGATGGTAGTTCAGCTGGCCCTCATCATCAGATTCGCATGGATCTGAATGGAACATCCGCACCAGTTCTCCACTGGTAACAGTGATCCTGCGAGAAGTTTTATTGCCTTGGGCCACGAACGACCTGGCCCAGACGATTTGCATTGGTACTTTCTAAAAAAAGGCGGCGAACCCTTTGTAGCTAGTCTGACGACCGTAACGCGAAATATCGCGAATGGGAGTAGACTACCGGCAGGATGGAGCATTTCGACTGTAAATCCAATATTCAAAAAGAATGAGGAATATTGTACGAAAATGCCGAAATGTCAGTTTGATAGACAAGTCTTCCAAGCTATCCTCTGGTATTATCTTGCGCAGCTCTATCCATTATCAGGATAGTCACATTCGTAAAAATCTAGCTGGGATTCGCCCTGGATGAGAGTGAAAATCGCGACCAGTGCTTAAAATGCATCATTCTTTCCGAAGATCAGCATCGACCGTTCTTCTCTATTTCGATTCTTAATCCTTTGTCTGTCAGAAACTTTGACAGTGTCTATCAATGAATTATTCTATGAGATGCGGCCGCTGCGTGTGGAAGATCTTCGAAGACCCACCGCGTTTGACCATCGATGCGTACGAGGCATTGCACTGATCGGGTGGGAGCAGCGGTTCCGTAATACTGAGGCACGCCAGATGGTTTTCAACGGACGGAACTTTTCCCCAATGGATCAGCTGGTCACACTTCGTAGGTTACATTGGTTAGGTCATTTACCTCGTATGTCACAGGATCTTTTGGCTCGAAGAGATTTCTTCGCCCAGTCATGTGTCGGTTGGGAACT